>CAIGRB010094633.1:60091-86245 GCA_903798255.1 Fraxinus quadrangulata | reverse complement strand
AGAGAGAGAGAGAGAGAGGCCAAGTGAGCGCTAGTGAAATGGGCCAAATCCAAGTCTAAGATAAGGTTGTCGAGCTTGCTTAATTTAATAGGCCTAATCTAATTAAATAATCCAATTTGTTGGTTTATAAATTAACATAATTAGTTCTATAAAACTCTTATAAAAAAAAAAAAAAAAAAGCGAATGCATACTACAATATGGGAGGTCAACTTCTAAAATTCGCCACAAGCCCTAAAAATCTCAAGTATGGCCCCTGCTTGAGATGATTTCGACTTAGATTTCTAGTGGAAGTTGAGGGAAATTTTCCGAGTTAACATATGTTTTGATTTTTCTGATTGTTGATCTGTTGGAGAGATCGAACATCTTTTGCCCTCCATTAAAGACTAGTTTGACGATTTGGGGCCTCATGCAGGGAGAGTTTCTGAGTTTTGAGGCACCACAGAAGTTTTTTCCCCTTCGAAATATGGGAAAATCGCATTAAAGGTCCGTAACTTGTAATTCACTAAGTGATTGTTCAGTAATACTTTTAAGTACTTATAAATTTGAATCTTATAAAAAGTATGTTTAATCCTCTTGAATTATAGTTCGTCTTGCAAACTTGTTTCTCGTTTGGGCTGTGAAGACCAATCATTAGTTTTTAGTAACACGACTTTTAAACTAAAACAAACGTGATGTCTTACTTACCAATTCTCTATACGTTATATTTGAATGTATTCACAGCGTAGGCATAATTTATAAATAGCCGTCGTGCTTATAAAATACTATAAATAGTCGTGAAAGTGAGATTTTATCCACCTTCTATATTTGTGATTGTTGTGACTTCAAATTTGAGTCCCGCAAAGCCACACTCTACACTATCTTGTGATCGATGATGTGCTTTGACGGCATTGCGATGGTAAATTAACTTTTAACTTGTATACAAAAGTAGATTCTCTTGTGTGTTTCTAACACAATTCAACTTATTTTCACAGGTAGATACTTTTATGTATCTCTATGCGTTTAATTTCATTAAATCATTCAAATAACTACTTGTGATGAGATAAGTGCTATCTTGCTTGTATTATTTACATTTTTCCGCTTTAACCGAGCAAATTGAAATAGTAAATTTTTTGGAAGTTGAAAGTATAGTTTAGTTTTCTTTAAAAGTTCTTTTATTTAGATTAAACATTTCTAGAAAATTATTAAAATATATTCAAAAGCTAATTCTTAACCTCAAGAGTAGTTTTTAACTTTTCAAAACTTATATCAGACGAATCCTTAGGGGCCACAAACTTCTAGTCCTAAATTAAAACAAAATAAGACGTGTCGTATGATTAATACAATCTACCTGGTACACTAAAAAGGCTTCCACGACACATGAAAGGAAAACTAAGTCCATAGGAAAAGAACTCTTGTCAGTCTCGAGTGAACTCAACCTAATCCAGTGAGACAATTCAACTTTTTGTTAAGTATAAAACTTTGTGCAAAATTTTTATCAATCTTTCTCTGTGTCAAACTTCAATTTAAATCACATATTTAATTAACTTTTTATCAATATCTGTTAAAATTGTGGAAAATGCTATTTTTACATAGCATTTTAAATAATAGGTATCAAATGGACAAATGATGGCCCTCTATTGGAGTGACTTATCGACCCTGACCCCCTATTGGTGGGACTCTTTGTGCAAAATTTTTATCAATCTTTCGATGTGTCAAACTTCAATTTAAATCACATATTTAATTAACTTTTTATCAATACCTATTAAAATTATGAAAAATGTTATTTGTACATAGCATTTTAAATAATAGGTACCATAATGGACAAATGATGGCCCTCTATTGGAGGAACTTATCGACCCCGGCCCCCTATTGGTGGGACTCCTACGGGCCCCGGCGTCCCCCAATAAGGGACTACCATTGTGCATTAGGCCCCCATTTGTGCATTAAGGCACCCATTATGTAAAGGGCGATGTATTCTTAACATAATCCTAAAATTATTATCAAAAACTATCACACAACCCCCGAAGTTTCTATTCCACCCTAGCTGTAACTGCTGAATAAGGGTCAAATGGGATAAAGTAGAACTAAACATTTAACCTTCATTCCCTCTATAGTGGGAAAATCTCAACTGGTAGAGTAGATCAACTCAACCAATGTTCATTGATAGGACGAAAGTGTGATCTAATTTGTGGTAATTAAAATTTAACAAGAATTTAACTAGAGCCAACATAATTTTCCGCCACTCGATAAGAAACAATTTTTTTTCAAAAATTGCAATATCATCAATACGAACTAAAAATCCTGTGTCTCACCCTGAACTATTGTGAAATGAGCTTATGATTCATCATTCACCTATCAAACTCGGCGCAACAGTAACACAATAAGACTCGATCTATAAACTAAACAATAATGATGAAAACTTCCATCATACAAGTTAGAAACAGTACCCAGAGAGCCATGTTTCACAAAAATTCTGCTGTAACTAATAAGTGTATTTATACATTATTCGAAGCTTAAAATAACAATATTTGGTAGTTTTTTTTTTGACAAAAATACATCCTAAATTGTTGTATTTTATATTATATAAGTAAAACTTAATGGTTGAACGGAAATTGAAAGAAATAAGCGAAAATTACGAAATCCAAAGTTGGAGGACCAAATTGTAAATATCTAATAGTTGATTCGGACAACAAGACGATACTTTGAAGAATGCTAAGAGAAATTTAATGCAATGAGAAGTAAAAAAGAAATGGAATATGATCAAAATTACTTTGAAGATTTAAAGGAGACAATTGGATGAAATTGGAAGTCAAAAAGAAATGGAATATGATCAAAATATTATCACAAATCAAATTCCAATCGTACAAGTTATATTCCAGATTTTTAGTCGAAAAATGAGATCCATTTTTGGCATAGTAAATGTTCAAATTGAAAAACTTCTATTTAGAAAATTTGTAGCAATTTGAGTTAGTTTTCCAAAAAACTTTGAATCACCTGAATCGGATATCTGGAGAGAAAGTTATAACCAAAATATTGACAACTATGCAGAGGAAAAAACATTCGCGCACAAAAACAACTTTTCTTATTTTATTAAAACTCTTTTAAAAATCAATTTAGACGTAATTTTCAACCAATTTTCCATTCTAACAAATACCTAATAGCAGAATACATATTAGAAAACTCTCATACACATCTCATACTACAATATTCCATCAATTTTAATCTTAAAAGAAGGACAAAATCAAATCTAGGAAGCCTTGGTCGAGAGGGGAATGGAAAGTTCAAAATCTGGAGGGCAAAAAGAGGATGCAAGACTAAAAATTGTAAGGAACGCAAGGGATCAAGACACCTATTGAACCACAATGATAAATTCCTTCATACAATCTAGTTAAAGACTATAAACTAAGCGTTTATTGGGAGGCAACCCAACCTCTTCCTTTTTAATTATTTTTCTTTCCATATTGCATTGCATGTAATGTTATTTTTAATTTATAAGTTACATTAGTTATATGCACGTTTCAATTCAATTTGGGGGTCATCTTCATCATTGACACATCCTAATTAAAGGAAAACATTAATTGAGTTAAAAAAAAGTTGAAATAGACATGTGACATGAAATTGGAGTTTAGGCATAAATATAAAAATCAAAAAGAAGAAGAACTGATTTTAACTCTTTTGATTATTTTTTCCTCTCTGAATTTTTACCGTGGATACTAACATCGGAAGCGTTTAACAACTTATACTTTGAGATGGATTGCTAAATAATTCCTCCCACATTCAATAGTAGATTTTGGGAAGTACCTTCTTCTTTTTATTCTCAGTTCGTTATATCTTTAGTTATACTTTAGGACGTTGAAGCTAATGACAATTTTAAGTTTGTCGGAGGGAAAAAATTAAATTTTTATTTTTCTTGTTTTAGGTTGTGTGTTTGTATGGATTAGATAGCCTCACCAGTAATGATGATTTAATTTGACATTAGGTGTTGGTTTATCAATTGTGGTTATGTTACATGCTAAAATTGATTGATGTTTAACCTTGCAGAATTTGATATTATATGAGCATTAAATTGAATTTTACATCATAATGCAATAAGTTGATTCATATGTCGAATATGTTAATAGATTGAACATAGATACTATACCCAAAACTATTATAAATTAATGATCCTTAGACCAAATTTAGCATAGTTTGAATGTGATTTTATTGTTGTAGGAAAATACGGATGTGAATGGGGATTTCTTGTGTGAAAAAAATTATGTTTGGATTGTCTCAAATAAACGGAATAAAATTGGATGAAAGTCTTAACTTGGAGGTCGGCTTGCTTGAATATGTGTTTGATAAGGGACATTATATTAATCAAGACATAAATTTTTTAAAATTTGAAATTAGTTCTCTTCGAAACCTTTTTTGACATAAGTTATTAAGTCAATACGGATGTTTGAAACCTGATGCCCTAAAATAATTTGATTTGGAAGTCATCGGCCTAAAACTTGATACATGGGTCATCTAGAAAGCAAAATGAGAAAATGAAAAAAAAAAATTTAAAATAAAAAAAAGCAAGTGCATGAAAAATGCAAAAGTACTAAATGTCGTGGTTAAGTCTCAAACACTTGTTTGAGAGAATTTGACTTTTGATAAAAAAAAAAATAATAATTATCATAGTTGAGTCTTTGATGTCAAAGTAATCAAAGAATTGGAGAATTTTTATTTACTAATGTGTTGACTTGCAATTAGTACAATCCACCTAAACTAGAGAGGGAAGGCGATGATAATAATGAAAAATTCAACATTAGATTGCACACTAGAAAATGATTAAAAGGGATAAATCGATGATGTGTGAATCATACGAGATGTGAAATGATATATTTGAACACAGAGAGTCGAAAATTGAAGCAACTTGTAAGTTTATAATTGTCTACTTAGTTTTTAAACACATGCACGTCCATTTTGCATTGGAAGAATAGATATTGATTTGATATTGTGATTTTGAAGTGATTTGTAAATTTAATACAGTAGCTTCAAATCCTGAGGTAAAAAGTTAGATTGCTAAATAAACATTTTTGCAAACTTGCGTGTTTGTCATTATTTATTTAAATTTGGAGGTATCATATACTTATTCAAGGTCTAAAATAGGTATATTTGGTAATTTTTTCGATAAAATATATCACAAATTATTGTATTTTATGTTATAAAGGTAAAATTTAATGGTTGAACGAGGAATTGAAAGAAATATTCAAAAATAGCGAAAAATGATGAAGTCCAAAGTTCGAAAACCAAATTGAAAATATCCAAAGTTGATTTAGACTACAGGACGATATTTTGAAGATTGTTAAGAGGCAATTGGATGCAATTAAAAAAAAGAATGGAATATGATCAAAATATAATTACAAATCAATTTTCAATCGCATAAGTTATATTTCAGATTTTTAGCCGAAAATTGAGACCTATTTTTGGCATAGTAAATATTTGAATTGGAATATGATCAAAATATTCAAATCAATTTTCAATCGCATAATTTCGAGTGATGTTCTATAAATTTAACATAATTTCTGGTAATTCCAATATGTTAAACTAATTTTATATATTGTTAGGATAAGTTGAACATTTCTTATGATAATTTAATTTTATTGATTTATTGATGTTTATTATCGTTTTTATTGTTATTTTTAATTGCTTGATCACCAATGAAATTATTAGTGAATTTTATTGTAATCGAGAGAGACAATAATGTTTAAATATAATGTAATAAATATTATAAGGTTCGATAGATAATAAAAATATACATCTACATGTTCTAGCACTCGAATTTAACATATTTGCATCTTTAATCGAAAGATAAAAGGAACATATGAGGGGAATTGATTTAATCGCTATCAAGAGAGGCTTTCAAATAAATTTGGAACATTGATCAACATGAATGAATTCAAATGATCACTTTAATTATTACACTAAAAATTGAATAACAACGGGGATTCAACATCTTAACAATACAGCTCATATATTTGAAAAACGCATTTACTTGCTTTCACTAGTTTAAATGATAATTTCGAGATTTGTATAAAAAAATCATAACAACTTATTACTATTCGATTAAAGTTGCAATTAATATTAACTCAATCAAGCACATAGTTCACGTGAATTCAACACTCTATTCATCATTATATAACTCTATCACAATATTATGTACTTGCAAGTTTTCAAAGGATCAATAATACCTAAGTTATACCTCCATGATTGGCTATTTATCAATCTCCTCTTGAGTTTGACCCTATGCAATAACATAGCTTGAAAATAATATTTGATACTCAACTTCTAGCAAAGTTCCATGTTAGTCAGCTATCTTTAATAGTTCCAAACCGATTGTCTTTTGCTTCAGTTTGGTCACTCAGTTAAAATCCGTTTAGTTTTTCTAAAATGTAATGTCATATGTGATCACTAAGTGGTAAAATTGGAAAAAAGAAAACTTATGTGACCACTTTGAAACGAAATGAAGCTTGGTGACTAACTTGGAACTTCGATATAAGTTAAGCCACTAATTGTGTCTTTTAAATCCACTAGTCGAAGCATGTGCAAAGCACATGCCCATGATGTATTTGAGTACGTAATAGCTTATGTATTAAAAAAATATTTATGTCAAACATTAGTTACATAAAATTTTATTATAAGATGTTAAATGTTTCGAGGTAATATTAAATGTGGAGATGAAAAAAAATCACACTCATAGTTATCAAAGAAATCGAGACTCATCTTCCACCACAACATCCAGTTATCGAAAAATATCTTCTCACCAATGAACAGTCATTGTCATTTACTTCATAAACCCCTAATCAATTTTTAAACAAAAGAACAGGAAAAAAAACTCAAAATAAATAACTAATAAACCCAAAGAAATTGAAAAAAATAATCAAACGTTAAAAAAAAAAAAAATGATCTTAGCCTAGCCGAGCCATAAAATCATTTTTATATTTTAACTTAATCGAAAAAAGAAGAAGTTAAAATAACTAATAAACCTAAAGAAATTGAAAATTTTTAATCAAACGTATAAAAAGAAAAAAGGTCTTAACCGAGTCAAGCTATAAAGCCATTTTTATATTTTAACTTAATCGACAATATATTCATTATTATCACATTTTAAGGTTTTTTTTAAAAAAAAATTGAAATTGATCCAAATGGATATTCATGTCGTGAAATATCGAATCAAATGAAAAATTGTAGGAAAATAAAGTTCAAAAAATGACATTACAATAAGCTTGGGATTGAAAAAAACGTAAATAATCACGACTTTACGTTTCACAATTAATGTAAAATTATTTTGATATTTAAAATTTATCGATCATATATTTGTTATGATATCATGGTTGCACTTCAACATTTTCAACAAATTTTAAAATGCTTAAAACAAATATTTGTAACTTAAAATACTGAATTAAACGTTAAAAAAAAAAAAGATTTTTCCTAGCCGAGCAATTTGGCTCGGTTGTAAACAAAACAAAAAAAAAGAAGAAGAAGAAGAAGAAATTAGTTGAGCTGAGTCATTTGGCTCGGTTGTATTAAAAAATAAAAATAAAAAATAAAAAAAAAATAAAAAAAAACTTAGCTGAGTCGAGCCTAACCTAGCCGAGCCAAGCCATAAAAAAATTTGGCTCAGCTGGCTCGGCTCACAACTTATGAATAGTAGCACCGCAACTCACTCTTTTATTTATTTAGAATAAAGAAACATATAGACTTCAAGAGTTGCAATAAAGTGAATGGCATTTACCGGCAAGGTCAACAGCCAAGTTAGCCTGAGCATGAGCCTCTAAATTTAAATCTTTGAAGAATATATAAATAACATATTATTTTTCAAGACATCGATAAGCTCAATGTATGAGCACATAAAATTGTTAGAAATGGAAAATTTTAGGCCAATTATGCAAGATGTTCATGTGAAGGGTTTATTTACATTGTATGAAGACAATTATATGACTGAACTTACCCTCAGGATATGATTAATCTCGAATGTGATAAACCTATCCTTCAATTTCTTTGCCTCCTCATGTAAGCTAGAGATGTTATGATTTTTTATCTTCCATAAACCCTGAATCTATATATGGAACATCCCTCAGAACGTAAGCTTCACAAAGGAAGATACAAGAAGGCAATTTACAAAACAATAGCGGTAAAAGATACACAAGTTACTAACTTGACAACAGGACTCACTAATGTCACAAGTACATGTTGGATATTTTCAACATATCTGGGGTCATACGTTGTCTATTAAAATGTGTGGTACTGTTATTTAAATGATAGTAGTAAATTAAAGTGATTCATTAAAGATGTATTGTGACTAATGGGTATTTGATTTCATGAAATTATAGTGTAGAGATCGGAGTGTTGTTTTAAATTGACGATGAGTCAATTTGAAACAACTGAAAGATAATAATTATTCAGTTACTACTATTATTTTATATGGTTATGGTCCCTATTTGTTGAAATTCTTGAGATTCTCTACATCCCCATCGATAGAGAGCAAATTTGAAGTGAAGACTACCAATCAATTGGAAGATCATGATCCATCCAAGCAAAGAATCAGATTACTATGGATATAGGTATGTTTATATTTCCGCTATTTTCATTCTCATTGATTTCAATATGGATGGTTATATTTAATAATTAGGATTTGATTAATGTTTTTGATCGATAATCATTTTCTGCTTTAAATTCTATCAAGTGGTATCAAAGACACTCCATAGTTAAAATTCACAGGAAATTAAAGTTTAAATTCTGATTTTTTTATGGATTATTTGATCTTAATGCTATATTACGAAATTGTAGCATATTATGTTATGGATTTTCAATTTGGTATAATCTTCATGTTTTTCTTCCATAATTAAAGTTTTTCTTCATAAAATTCGGTTTTTTTAAATGAGGAATTTCGGATTTTGTTATTGAAAAAAAAAAAATTTGGGTTGCCGGCAGTAACGTGCCCTGTCGCAGCTGTATCAAATATCACGTCTGACGTGCAAGTAAAGTTACAAATTTTACTTTGATCTGTTCTGAGGTTAATTTAGTTTCAGAACCTAGAAATACTTGGTGGTTAGATTCTGGTGCTATTACTCACATAAGTATTTCTATGCAGGGCTGTCTGATCTACCGAAAGTCAAATGATGTTGAAAGACACATCTATGTAGGTGATGGCAAGTCGGTGTAAGTTGATATAATAGGCACTTTTCAGTTTTTGTTGAAAATTGGTCATTATTTGGATTTGAAAGACATTTTTGTTATACCATCTTTTAGACGAAATTTGGTTTATGTTTCTTTGTTGGACAAATTTGGATATTATTGCTCATTTGAAAATAATCAGTTTAGTCTTTCATTAAATTCCAATTTTATTGATACTAGTTTATTATTTGTATATGATAACATATATTTGCTTGATACTGTTGCATCATATAATGAAATCCTGCATGTGGAATCACGTGGTACTAAACGCAAATTAAATAATAAAAATTTAGCAAAATTATAGTACAAGCGCTTAGGTCACATCTCAAAAGCTAGAGTTGAACAACTTGTGTCAGATGATATTTTTGAGACTTCACGTTATGGGTACCTATATCTTATTCATGAAAAGTCTGAGTCATTGGACATGTTCAAAGTGTTTAAAATTGAGGTTGAGAATCAACTCATTAAAAGGATAAAAAGCATTAGGTCTGATCGTGGTGGTGAGTACTATGGCAAAAATGTTGGTTTAGGTGATCAATGTTCAGGACCATTTGCTAAATACCTAGAGGAATGTGGAATCATCCGACAATATACTATGCCGAATCGCCTAGCATGAATGGTGTAGCTGAGAAACGAAACATAACTCTTAAGAATATGGTAAGGAGTATGATTAGTCATTCTACCTTACCAAAATCACTCTGGGAAGAAGCATTAAAGACTGCATCTTACATTCTGAATAGAGTACCAACTAAGAATGCTGTCAAAACACCTTATGAACTTTGCACAGGCAGAAAATCCAGTCTAAAGTATTTTCATATTTGGGGATGTCCAGTTGAGGCTAGACCTTATAGCCCACATGAAAAGAAATTAGACTCCAAAACAGTAAGCAGCTACTTTATTCGTTATTCTGACCGATCAAGTGGCTATAAATTTTATGATCCCACACTTAAGTTAATTTTTGAAACGGATCAATTTCGATTCCTACTATTGCTTTTGACAATGTACAGGTTCCTATATATGTTATTGATCAAGAAGTATATCCAGAACCTCAACAAGACAATGTTGAACCTCCAATCCAAAATGAGGTAATTATTCCTGATGTACAAACTCAACAACCTCAAGAACCAATACTTTCAAGGAGGTCCATAAGAGAAAGGAAAAATACTATTTCGGATGATTTTATAGTATTTCTCCAAGAACATGAGAAAAATAATGGATTTGATGGAAGACAATCCAATCAACTTCCATCAGGCCATGCAGGGTTCTAACTCTCAAAAGTGGATCGATGCCATGAATGAGGAATATAAGTCTATGCAAGATAATAAATTTTGGGATCTTGTCCCGTTACCAGAAGGTGGGAAATACATTGGTTGCAAATGGATATTTAAAACCAAGAGGGATTCAAATGGTAATGTGGAAAGATATAAGGTTCATCTTGTAGCTAAAGACTTTACTCAAAAGGAAGACATTGACTTCAAATAGACTTTCTCTCCAATTTCAACGAAAGACTCTTTTCAGGATAATTATGCCACTTATTGCGTACTTTGACATTGAGTTACATCAGATGGATGTTAAGACAGCATTTCTTAATGGCGACATTGATGAATCGATCTATATGGTCAGGAGACCCAAAGAATATCGTTTGCAAATTAAAGAAATCCATCTATAGGCTCAAGCAAGCGTCCCTTCAATGGTACTACAAATTTTATCAAGTAATTATCTCATTTGGTTTTGAGACAAATGATGTTGATAATTGTGTGTATCACTAATGATATATGTATGTTGCACGATACCAATAGAATTTTATCAAGGAATTTTGAGATGAAAGATCTAGATGACGCCTCTTTTGTATTAGGGATTCAGGTACATCGAGATCGCTCTCGAGGTATTTTTGGATTGTCACAAAAAAGCTATATCAATAAAGTACTTAAGAGGTTTGGCATAAAAGACTGTAAATCAAGTGAAACCCCTGTCGCTAAAGGAGACAAATTTAATCTCAAACAATACCCGCAAAATAACCTTGAAATTAAGGAAATGCAGAAGATTCCCTATACAGCAGTTGTTGAGAGTCTTATGTATGCTCAAGTTTGTACACGTCCACATAACATTTATTGTTGGAATGTTAGGCGGATATTTGAATAACTCTGGGATGGATCATTGAAAAGTAGCCAAAAGGGTTGAGACATTTGAAGAGAACAAAGGATTACATGCTCACATACATCAGATCGGTTCAGTTAGAGATCATATGGTACTCCGATTCTAATTTTGTTGGATGCCAAGACATCATGAGATCCATATCAGGCTATATCTATCTACTAGCTGGAGGAGCTATTTCTTGGAAGAGTGCCCAGCCGACGCTCATAGCTTCTTCTACCACGACAGCAAAGTTTGTAGCATGCTATGAGACATCTAATCATGGAATATGGTTACGAAATTTTGTCACTAGGCTGCGCATTTTAAAAGGTATAGAAAGGCTACTAAAGTTATATTGTGACAATAACTCAGAGGTTCTATATTCTAATAACAACAGAAGCTCATCTAAGTCAAAATACATTGACATCAAACTCCTGATTGTGAAGGGAAGAGTATAGAGTGGACAGATTTTCATATAGCATATTAGGACAAACTCCATGATTACGGATCTTATTAAGGGATTGACACCCAAAATCTTTCATGAGCACACTGCTCGTATGGGTGTTGTATATCATGAGGATATCATGTTTTAGTGGGAGTTTGTATTTTCATTGCTTTATGTTTTGGACACATTTGTGTATTTGGATATTATTCTGTACAAAAATAAAGTATTATTTCACTCTATTATTATGTTCAATATTGATCTCACTTAAGAAATAAGGTTGGATCAGTTGAAAATAAACATGTTTGGATCACATAACATGTAATTTTCATGCTACACTCTCATGATTGATCTATATCATTTGGTTGTATGGGTGTATGTGACCATTGATTGATTTAGTCACGTTAAATTTGACAAAAATCGCTTTAATCTTATATCAATATGACTAATAGACAAAATTGTTTGGTAATGCCTATAATAATGATAGCAAAATTTTGAGCTCATAAGGTTGTGCACATTTGTAAGATTACATATATGGCCCAGTGAGAGATTGTTGGATATTTTCAATATATATGGGGCCACACGTTGTATATTAAAATGTGTGGTGCTATTATTTAAATGATATTAGTCAATTAAAGTTGTCCGTTAAAGATGTATTGTGACTAATATGTATTAAATTTCATGAAATTATAGTGTAGAGACTAGAGTATTGTTTTAAATTGATGAGGGGTCAATTTGAAGCAACTGAAAGATAGTGACTATTTAATTACTACTATTATTTTATATGGTTATGATCCACATTTGTTTGTGTTCTTGAGATTCTGTACATCCTCATTAATAAAGAGCAAATTTGAAGTGAAGACCATCAATCAATTGAAAAATCATAATCCATCCAAGCAAAGAATCAGATTACTATGGATATAGGTATGTTTATGCTTCCGCTATTTTCATTCTCATTGATTTCAACATGGATAGTTATATTTGAGAATTAGGATTTGATTAATATTTTTGATCGATAATCCTTTTCTATTTTAAATTCTATCAGTACAATCTTAAGGAACACCAATAAGTTGGTAGATTATGGAATTATATTTACAATTTGTGGAATAAGAAAGCTAAAATAGAAATACACAATTGATTAAAAAATAATTTCTACAGAATATTTTCCATATTAAGTCTTAATCTTCAGCATATGAAAACTGGAATGACATTATGACTAGCCCACAAAGTTCATAAAGTGAAGCAATTACAATGCTGGAAAAGGTGGGACGAGATTTTCAAATTTTTCATGACACAATTTGAGGTTACATATAAAAGGAATCAGAAGGAGAAAAAAAAAAAAAGAAGAGAGAACTTAATCAAATTTTCATTGTGAGCACATATATACCAATTTTCATCATTTCCTCGTATAAATGAAAGGTCAGAAAACGGTAAAAATTTAATAATTTAGTGGTCGAGCTTTATATAAAAGATAGTTACACATTTATTTCACTCTATTATTGAGCGGAAAAGTGGAAATTATATGAGAAATATCCTGTAAAGTTTCATAAATATATTTCTCAAGAATTCCAAGACTTCTGAAATAACTCATTTTAGTATTTTTATCGCTATTTCCATTGTATATTGAAATATTCGAGAACTATCACAAGTACGTCAAATACACTTATCGACATTCACAACGTTAAAAGAATAAATAATCTTTATCATGATGAAAACTGATCAGTTGATAATGTCAATGATTATCGCATGATTTTAACAGAAAAAGAAAGAATAAATATGCCTTAATAAGAAAGCCAACTAATCAACGTGCAATGACATTGTTTCAGACAAGCAAAACAAATGGATTAAAAACCGAGCAAAGAAAATAAAAGAGGAGCGAAATCAATTTTCACCCCCACGTTATATACAAAAAATAAATGCTTTTATCTGCATGCAAAAACGTAAATCCTTTTCCAAGTGCATATTTTAACCCTAAAATAATGCCTCAGTATTCAGCAATATTATTGGTTGCTATACCTAAACCCTCACATAACCTACATATCTAAAAATTCAAAATAGTTAGAGATATGAATTAGATCAAAAAGATATACCGGCCCTGAAAGAAGCACAATATTTACCAAAAGAAGCACAATATTTACCAAACTTCCATCGTTTGATCCATCGTATTACAGCTCCAGCACCAGCTTGTCCAGGATTTCCTTTCGAAGCACCGTTAAACTCAAAAGTACAAGTCTGTTGCTGCACATTATTATAGCCACGATGTTTTTAGTGCCAACAAATCATAAAACATCTCTCTAAGATTATTACTACATGAAACTAATGGGACTCCGTTAAGAGTTAGATTTTCACCACTAATCCAGTCAAATTTAGCCCATGTTTGAACATCATTCTTTAAAAATTCATTTTTCCTCAAACTAGTTTCAACTACACATTCTCCTAATAAAATAATTTTAGGCGTAGATTCAACACTTAACCCAAAAAAAATCATTATTACAATATCTATTGTCCCAAAAATAGGGTTCAAACAAACGATTAGTTTTCTTTGTCATGGATGATTAATAAATGTGGAAACTTTGACAGTCTTAACTAATAAAACAATGCGAAAGAATTTATATTTACGATATCAACAATAATTCACCACTTCCATCCAATTATGGAATCTGGTCGACTTTACAAGGATCTAAATTATGTTTTCTTGAAACATCATTCGAAACAAATGTTCATCCACTGACTTCCTGCAAAATAACATGCAAATAAACCCATACGTAACATAATATTTATGCAAAATGCATCCTTGTTGGGTACAAAATCTAATTTATGCTAAGTCTACACAATTCCAGCAGTTTGTTGCATGTAATTCTGCTTCTTTTTATTATTTCTGAAATTCTTCGCTTTCATTTTGACACCAAGTCACCAACTACAATTTTTCTTTGACCCTGGCAGCTCCAACATACAGCATACTGACAATTTAATATTTGCTATTTTATTAATTTATTTTGGTATTAATATTTTGAAGAGTGTTGATTTAGGCTACCTCTCTATTCTTTTTTTTTTGGGCTGTTTCTCTTATTTTTCTGTTGGGCCTTACCGTGTTGTTTGGGCCTCTAGTTTGCTGTTTTATTTAATGGTGTAATCTTGGCTTTACACTTGGCATATCGTGGACCGTTGGATGAAGTAATTTGGGGTTACTTTTATAAACCCATTCTCTGGATGATTTGCTTTACATTCTAGAGTTTTCTCTTTTTCTTCTCTCTCGAGCGTTTTCAGTTCTTGAGATCTTTTGGTTATGATCTTTGTAATATCTTAGTGATATTCTTGAGTGTATTGTGTACACACTAGTTTAGTGGAGTGAATACTTGTATATGAGAGGCTAAAGGAAAACTTAGTGAAGAAATTGAAAGTACTGTACTTTGTGATTCTTAGTGGATTCGAGCAATATCTACGTAGTGGATGCTTAACGGGTGAGTAAGCTTTAAGTTGAACATCTGGGCCCAAAGTGATGAAAATTCCTTTGTGTTCTTTTCGTTCTGTAATTATTTTTGTGGGTTTTTTGGTTTGGTTGTGAAACTTCGATTCTGAAACCGTGTGTCTTGTTCTATGATCAAATTCTTGATTGGATCCTTTTGAAAACCATTTTATTTTTTGATTCTTAGTGGTTGTCGATTAAGTTTTTTTATAAATGTGTTTCCTGTGCGAAAAACAAACTCTTTTCTGATTCTTGGATATCTTGATTCTTATACTAAGTTCTTGTTAGTTCTTGGTTATAACTCACTACTGAGTTAAAGTTCTTTATGAACTCGTACTGACTCATTATGAGTTGAGTTGACTCACTCCGATTCTTGCTAGTTTTACCTTACTCACTCCTTGTCATACTGAGTTGCTGTGACTAGTTGGTTCTTAATACTCCATTCTGGAAAACTGATCGAGTTCTGGTATTTTTCATACACTCCTTCACCGAAACATTGAGGTTTCCGCAATGGTATAATTCTCTGAACTTTTCTGATTCTTATGTACGATTATTAAACTTCTGTCCATTTTTTTATCTGGTTATTAAGGTAATTAATGATCATCTGCTTTCCTTTGTCCAAGATCTCATTGAGGATCTGAGAATTTGATGGAGTAGGAGATTACAGGGTTATCATCCCTTAAACCTGTCAAATTGACAATTTTGTTCAATATACCTATACTTACTGGTCATATACTGCCTTTGCTATTGTTCTTTATTATACTATCTATATTTGTTGCATTCTGTGTGAAAGATAAACTTGAATCTGCTGTGAATCTGTTTGTGAGTATGTCTAGTGCACATAAATTTGTAGTGATTTGGAGAGGGATTGGAGATTTTAGTTTGTGGCGTCAGAAAATTAGGGCTCGATTGTTAGAGCAGAGATGTGCTGTTGCTATTGATGGTTCTTGACCTAATGAATTTAGTGTTTATAGGAGACAATATTTAGATGAGATTGCCTAGAATTTTATATTTCTTCACTTATCAGAACCACTAACACTCAGGGTCTTTGGGCTAAACTTGAATCTCTTTATCTAACTAAAACAAATCCCAACAAATGTTATCTCTTAAGACAATTCTATAATTTCAAATTTAAGCCCTCCTCCAATATGGAAGAAAACATTGATAAATTCAACAAATTGATTCAAGAAATAAATATTGTGATGAAGAACTATCTGAGGATCAAAAAGTTGTTGCTTTGTTAAATGCCTTGTGTGATAGATACAGAGATCTAAGAAACGCCTTAGAGTATGGAAGAACTAAACTTAAAGTTGACATTGTGATATCATCTTTAAAGAATAGAGAACTAGACTTGGAAACCGAAGTTAAAGATTCTAAGGTTGGAGAATGTTTGAATGTAAGGGAAAAATTAAATTAGAACAAAAAAGGAAAACAATGCAATTACAATTCTCTTAAGAAAAGGACAATCACAATTACCTAAATTCAGAAATCAAAATAAGAATCAGTCAAAACCAAAGATGTAAGATAGAAAATCTTATTACTGTGGCAAGACTGATCATCTTATAAAAGATTGCTTTAAGAAGATATCTAATATGAAAGCTAAATTCAATACAGATGGGTCTGCAGAAATTGTTTACAATAATAAATCTGAAATACAAGGTGTTGTCCCTATTGGATCAACTAAAAGAAATCTGAATGAATGGGTTCTTGACTCTGGATTTTCATTCCATATGCGTCATATTAAAGAGTGGTTAACTGACTTTAATGATCTTAGTAGTGGTCAAGTTCAAATGGGAAACAATATGACCTGTCAAATTAAAGGGATTGGTAACCTTAATCTCTTGCTGGATAATAATCAAATCCTTGAATTATTTCAGACAAGATATGTTCTCGATTTTCAAAGAAACTTGATCTCTTTGGGACAATTGGATGATGAATATGAGATAAAAATTCATAAAAGTCTTACCAAAATAAGCCTTAACTCAAAAGAAATTATTTTTTCTCCTAGATCCAATGGGATTTTCATATTGCAAGCTGAACCTCTAGTTGATAAAAGCTTTGCAGCTGTGAAGACTCGTGTTGATAAAGCATTGATTTGCATAGGAAACTAGGCCATATTAGTGAAAAGGGATTGATGATTTTGAATAAACTGAAATGTTTTGGAAATGGTGACATTGAAAGTCTTAAATTTTGTGAAGATTGTGTTGTTCGAAAACAAAATAAACTGCCTTTCAAAATAGGAATTCACAAATTCACTTCTATTCTTGAGTATCTACATGCAGACTTGTGGGGGCCTGCTTCTATAAATACCTTAAGTGTCTTCAGATTTTACTTATTGATTGTGGATGATTTCTCAAGAAAAATTTGGACTTTTCTTTTGCAGAATAAATCTGATACCTTCCAAAATTTCAGGCAATGAAAACTTATGATTGAAAATCAAACTAATAAAAAGGTAAAGTCATTTAGAACAGATAATGGTTTGGAATTCTATAATCATGAATTTGATTCTTTTTGTAAAGAATGTGGGATATTAAGACATAAAACTGTCACACACACCCCTCAAAAAAATGGTATTGCTGAGAGAATGAATAGAACTTTATTGGAAAATGTGAGATGTATGTTACTTAGTTCTAATTTTCCAAAACTTTTCTAGGGAGAAGCCCTAAAAACTGCTACTTGTCTGATAAATAGAATTCCTTCAAGTGTTATTGATTTTCAAATCCCTGAATACTTATGGTCTGTAGAGTCTCCAAAGTATTTCAAACTTAGAATTTTTGGTTGTGCTGCTTATGCTCATCAAGAAGCAGGCAAACTGGGACCCAGGTCCCAGAAATGTGTTTTTCTAGGGTATAGAGAAGAAACTTAAGGTTATAGACTTTGGGTAAGAGAGAAAAATGGTTATATAGTCATTATCAATAGAAATGTCATTTTTGATGAGAGTCAATTTCCCTGTAAATCCTCTTCAAGTCATAGCATTGAACATCCTACCTCTATTAAAGAAACAGTGCTGGAAAATCAAGAAGAATGTCAAATTGAACCTGGAAAATTACCGATTAGCCAGGGATAGGGATAGAAGAATTAGGATACCCTCTACCAAAATTAACAATGATGAATTTGTTACCTTCTATTTTGAGTTGGAATCTGTTAATTCTGAACCTGTAACATTTGAAGAGGCTATTAACAGCAAAGATTCTAAACTTTAGCTAGAAACCATGCAAGAAAAAATGGATTCTTTACTTAAAAAAATAAGACATTGGTTTATAAAAATAAAGAAGATAAAACCAATACCTTGGGAAAAAGATATAAAACTAAACTTGTAGCAAAAAGTTTTGCACAGAGAGGATATTGACTACAATAAAATTTTCTTACCTGTTACAAAATATACTTCAATCAGAATCTTACTAGCCTTAATAGCTCACTTCAACTGGGAATTAGACCAGCTTGATGTTTAGACTATTTTCCTAAATGGTGATCTTGAAGAAACCATTTATATGCATCAGCCAAAAGGTTTTAAATTGAAATCAAAATCTGAATAGATTTATTTGTTAAAGAAATCTCTTTATGGCCTAAAACGGGCTCCAAGGAAATTGTATAAAAGATTCTACTCTTATGTCCAGAACTTGGAATTCTCTAAAAGTAATTTTGATTCCTGTTTTTTTTTTTCAAAGGGTCAGGAGGACCTGAATCTGTTTATCTCTTGTTATATATTGATGATATGCTTCTAGCCTATCAAAATAGATCAGAAATTGACTTTGTTAAAAATAAACTTAAAACTGAGTTTGAAATGAAAGATTTGGGGTAAGCTAAGAAAATTTTAGGAATGGAAATTAAAAGGGATAGAAAAAACTATATTTTATATGTGAATCGAAATTCTCATGTGAAGAAAGTACTTGAAAAGTTTGCTATGACTGAATGCAAATCTGTAACTCTGTCTATTGCAAATCATTTTAAACTTTCTAGTGATCAATTACCTAAAAATGTTGATGAATATGATAGAATGTGTAAAATACCTTATGCTAATGTCGTTGGCTCTATTATATACCTTATGATATGCACCAGACTTGACCTGGCTCATGGAATAAGTATTCTTAGTAGATTTATGGCTAATCCTGGTGAACACATTGGTTGGCTATTAAATGGATGATAAGGTATTTAAAGGGTTCAACTAATTTGGGCTTAAAATTTCAAAAATGTAATGAAGGAGTTACTTTAAATTGATACACAGATTCTGACTTTGCAGGTGATTTAGATAAATGAAGAACCACATCTTCCTATGTTTTTACTCTTTGTGATGGATGTGTTAGTTGGAAATTACAATTACAAAAGATTGTAGCACTCTCTTCCATAGGAGCTGAATATATTACAGCTTGTGATGTTGTTAACGAATGACTGTGGTTGAGAGGTCTTTTAAATGAATTTGGTTTTGTAAATGACGTGGTTAGGTTTTGTACTGATAATCAAAGGGCTATTTACTTAAGTAAAAATTCTGTTTTTCATGATAGGGCCAAGCATGTTGACATTAAATTTCATTTTATTAGAAATATATCTGAAAAGGGTTTAATTAGTTTAGTCAAAATTCCAACTTAATTCAATCCTACTGATTTTGGCACTAAGATGTTGACTTTGAACAAATTCAGAAACTCTTTGAAAATATTGAATATGGTCCAAAGGTAATGAATTCTATTAAGTTTTACGGCTACTTTATTTTTTGTTTTATCCAAATATGACTTTTTTTTTACATGTATGTTAGAGCAAATGAAACAAGTAAATTGAGTTTGAATCCATAAAAGAATACTCAGAATAGTTCAGCAGGGTGGAGAATGCTGGTATGGGCTGCCTCTTTATTCTTTTTTTTTTGGGTTGCCTCTCTTATTTTTGTGTTGGGCCTTATCGTGTTGTTTGGGTCACCAGTTTGCTGTTTTATTTAATGGTGTAATATTGACTTTACACTTGACATATCATGGACCGTTGGATGAAGTAATTTGGGGTTACTTTTATAACCCCATTCTCTAGACTCTTCGATGGATGATTTGCTTCACATTATAGGGTTTTCTCTTGTTCTTCTCTCTTGAGCGTTTTCAGTTCTTGAGATCTTTTGGTTATGATCTTTGTAATATCTTAGTGATATTCTTGAGTATATTGTGTATACACTAGTGTAGTGGAGTGAATACTTGTAGATGAGAGGCTAAAGGAAAACTTAGTGTAGAAATCAATTTCTTCATACATTTACTGTACTTTGTGATTCTTAGTGGATTTGAGCTATATCTACGTAATAGATGCTTAATGGGTAAGTAGACTTTAAGCTGAACATCCGAGCCCAAAGGGGCGAAAATTCCTTTGTATTCTTTTTGTTTCTGCAATTATTTTTATGGTTTCTTGGTCTGGTTGTGAAACTTCGATTCTGAGACCAACAAAGAGGTCTTTCAAATTGATTGTTTATGGTTTATAATATTTATATTTATATGTTTATTTTTAAAATCTTTTATAATTCTTTAACATTTTTGTGTTTGTGGTGAAAGCTTACACCTCAAAGTGACCTCGAGGCTACGCCCTCCCTAAGAAGAAAAAATGCCTCAATATCTATTTCCGACCTTTTAAACATTGTGTCACAGTCTGTTAGTGCATGTGTCAACAATTTTTTTCAATATAAAAGGAGTGCCAACAATTTTTATTGATATCCCTTCTCATTTTGTACTATTGTTTACGCATTTTGAGGGAGCAGTTTTGATTGGCCCCACTTCTAGATTCGAGCTCCTCAGCAGTCATCGTATGTTGTATTTCCTCTCTATGAGAAGCTTGCAACTCAATAACTCATTTAGGAGAAAAAGTAATAATATTGATAATTTTGTCTAAAAGAAAAAAGAAATTCCAAATGACAAGGACATCTTTAGCTACTGTAGCTAATGTCAAGTGTAATCGATACGCAAAACAATGGATGTAGTATGCATATTCACAATATCTAAGAAATAATGCTTGAAGTATATTTCAAGCACCGCGCATATTACTAGCACCATCATATCATTGTCCTCTCATGGTGTTTACCTGAAGTTCATATTGAGCAAGAGCACCACATATTTTGTTTTTGAGATTGGATGACGTTGTATCACTAACTCTTTTGATTGCAAAGAAACGTTTTATCAAACTGCGATGACTATTCACAAACCTCAAGATAATGGCCGTCTGTTCTCGATTAGATGCATCTTATGCTTCATCAACAAGAATGCAAAAGCATTCATCCCCAACTTTTTCTCGAATCATTCGTCGTACTCTATTGGCCATAATATGCAAAATTTCTTTCTGAAAAGTTGGAGCAATGTATTTGGCATTTTGTGGTGCATTTTCCAATACAACTTTACTAATATCTGGATTCAAATCTGTCGCGTACTTTATTAGTCGTATAAAATTCCCACGATTAAGAGAAGACGGTGATTCATCATTACCTCTAAACCCTAAACCTTAAACACTTTTAATTGAAGTCTATTCGTGAAATTCTCAAGTGTACGGATCATGACAAGTAATAAAGTGAATTTGTTAAGTCTGAATATCGTCCCATAGAGACTACTATTTACTTTAAATTTTTAAACTAACCTAACTTCAATTTAAATTAAAATAGTAAATAAAGATTAAATCAATTTTTTAAGCGAAATTCTAATAAATAAATAACAAACTCAAATTAAATACGAGATAAAATTATGTGATTGGTTAGTTAAAATTTTCAATTTTATTTTGGTTATTTATCATACATCTAATTCCAATTTATTCAGCCATCTTTCATACGCGCCAACGATCTAATTTACCTATTGTATTTAATGATCTCTCTGAAGCAACACTAATTCTATTCATATGTCCAAACTTACTATATCTCTATGTAAATTCACACACACACATAAACGCATTAATATATAGAAACTCTACAAAGATCGCATAACTTATAATTGTCTCTCGATCTCTTATAATGTCTATATTAATTATTGCACGAGCTAGAAAAATACATCACCTCTCGGTCTCAGTATTATTTCTAAATCAATTAATTGTTGCGTAAACAATTAAAATATTAAATACACAATAATTAATTAATAAGTATTAAAAATGCATGAAATTCTTGAAATTGAACATATAATAAAAACATAAACCACATCATCCATCCTAACATAAAATTATTTAGCTACACATATTATTGAATTTAAATATACAAAAGTGGAAAGACATCATCAAAAATTGACAAAACGTGAGAATTTCTGGTATTTCTTCCCAAAACTGCCGCCGCTATGCGTGAAAATATATATAATAATAGTTCCCTGTTTTCCTCCCAAATGCAATTGACTTTTATCCCCCAATTCAGCTAGATGTACGTTAATAATAATAATAATGAATTGTTATTTTGTCTTTCCTCCACTATCCAGCCCCAATCTGCCACTTTCGTACATGAATTTTCTGCACATTTTCTCCTTTGTGGTAGCCATCTATCTCCTATGTTTTGTGTATATATATAATCAATATTTCAGCCTCATTTTTTTTTTTTTTTTGGGGTTTCAACAGGAGTCTCCGTCCTCTATGTGATTTTTTTTTCTCATGCTGTAATTCTTCTCCCCTTCTGCCGCATTTTGTGTGTGTATATATATATAACCTAAACCACCAATTATTTGGTCCATTTACCAATTCAATTTGAGGCCCAATTAACTTCCAATACCAAATTAAATTAACTCTTCTTTTCAAGTCCTCAATTCTTTTGTGTACTACAAGTTGATCCTTAAAATAAATTTATTTGCGTAGCATATGTCAATTTAGTCCTTATACTTTGGATTTTTATCATTTTCCACAATGTTTTACCTACATAATACAATTTAGCATAAATAAGTAGAATTTTATTCAAAAGACAACAAAATATCACAATTTAGCGCCACAATTAAGTATAAAATCTACACTTATCAAAGTCATCATACGTAAATGACGTTTCTAAAGTTCTTCTTCCAATACAATATGCATCTCTTTATTAATATGCTGAGACAGTCTGATTAAATCTTTAGCTCTAGTTTCACAAGATTTATGATATGTTGAATTAGCATGAACAAGAAATGCACACTTGCTTCCATCCTTAACTCTTTTCCAATCATTATATGCTTCAATAACCAATCCCGAACATCTAGACGAATTGTCATTTTTCTGAAAAATAAAACTACAAAAATAATGTCTTTTCAGTTAAAGGAGAATATTCCAACCAAGGAAATTCACCGAATCACTTTTTCTGAAAGCGATGAACTTGCTTTTTTCCTTCTATCCTTGGATACTTGTTAAGCTTCAACTGATAAGGTCCAACTTTTATATATGAAATTCTAATATCATCTTGTAAATTGATGGGATGTTCAAACATTTGCTTTCATTTTCTCGGATCCCGTTCAATACTAGTACATGATTGCAATTCAGGAATTGAGATCGATGAATGCTCAATTTTTGGAGATGAAATTGGATAATGTTGCATATGAGTTGAGACTGGTAGATGTTCTATTTCTGGATATGTACATGTACATTCACTAGATTGTCCAGTCTTTTTGAAGAATGTACATGTACATGCCTCCTTCCTCTTTTTATTGCTTTGCAGTTGCGCAGTGTTATGAATCGATCATGTTTTTATATCTCCATAGGAGACCGAGGAATTAAAACTTCGCGATACATAGGAAACATTAGCTTCAATCATTTCTGGTAAACCATTTAAATAATACCCACGAAATAACATTTATGTCACCAGACTCACCACTCACCATTTAAACAAAATTCAGCCATTTCATGGTGTAAAGTTGGAAACTGTCAAACTGATATGCCAGCCATTTGAAAACTCAGAAATTGAGAAAAAAATCATCATAATTGACCGACTAATATAGATTTCTATCACCCAATAAATAAAACCAGCAAAAAAAAAAACCAGGGATGGATTCGGCTTGAGAAAATACCAAATATAAATTACTAAACCAGCAAAGGGGGAAAAAAAAAAACCTATAGGCAATCCTTCGGGCTTCGTAGAGAGATTATGAGAGAAGATTTGAGGTATATGGGAATTGCAATTTCAATACAATTTTAGGGCTAAATGGACTAATCTTTGAAGTCTTGAAGAAATGACGATTCCAAGGATTGAATGAGAATTTGATATAATGATATTTGAGTTGGGTTATAAAAAAATTGGATTGGACTTTTAAATTGAATTCTTGATAGATAAATAAATAATATTATTAGAAGTTTGAGTCAACATGTCAACCCATTTCTACTCTCCTAAGCACGAGTCATTAGCTCGTGTATATCGAGCCTACATTAATGCGTGCACAATGGATAGAAAATGAGCTGTAGACAAATTTCATATCTTATTTATTTATTTATTTATTTTTAACATAATGTTTAACATTCCTAAATGTAAAAGGTTATTTCCTTATTGCTTGTAATTTCCAATAATAGGAACTTCCAAGCTTCTACTAGAACATGGTTGGTTTAGCTAGAGTCGTGTTCAATCTTTAGCCATTTGAACTTACAAAATTTTTACTTCGGTAACAATATTTGAAATCTTAATATTAGTAAATTTAATTTAATGACCAAAAAATTTGAATAATATAGACAGCAAATTCTATAAGTGACAAAATAATGAATAAAAATAATTAGGATCACAGATGAATTTTTCCTTCAGTGATAATTTAAAAAATGTCTTGAAAAAGTTAACTTATAGACGTAATTTACCAATAAAATTTTCATCACTAAATATAATAATTAAAGAATGAACATTAAATTCAAAAAACTGTCATTGGCTTAATATAAAATAATTTACAATTTTACTCCCGGTTGACATCTTGAATGACATTCCATGATGTAGCAATCAATTTTGCCATTGATTTCTCCAATACTTATTCAAATCGATGACCTCGATTTTTATACTTAAAATGGGATGTCATCTAAGATGTACACATTGAATGTGCAAGTAGATTAATTCAATAATTTAAGATTATGAATTAGTAATATTAAATACGTAAGTATTTTAATAAATTTAATTTATTCACAATAATTTCATTAATAAATAAATTCAGAAAAATATAAAAATTATATACCAACAGAAATTCCATTGAAAATAAAATAAAAATAAAATATATGTGATATGCCGGAAATATTATGAATAAAAAAAACCTATAACTTATATCATTAATTATGAAAAAAGTAGACTAATGTAAAAAACAATAAACATTTGTGATTGATACTAACGGCATCTAGTCAACGATCAACAATCGAGTTACAAGTAAGTGATTCACAACAATATTATCACTACCAACAATATTAATTTTTTTCATTATCTTCGAAAATACCTCTAAACAATTTTACCTAATTTCTCAAGTTGTCTGAGCTGCCTCTGCAACTCGAAATCAAATCTCTTGTATGTCCTATTATGTTACATTTGTTTCATATGGTTTTCCCATAATAGAGAGGATCCAGAGTTCTATCGTTCGGGTAACAACTTAATAGATCCATCCGAGAGTCGCTATAAGAGAATGAGTTTTCCTACTCAGAAAACGACTCTGGTTCAATGGATGGTAAAAGAATCCGTATTACCCGAATCGTTGGATTAATCTAGTGGCACGAAAGGGGCCTAGAAATGCCTACTGCACCATACTATACTTGGTTTAATTTTTATTTTTTTTCTATAGCTGTTCATTCTTCCTTTCTCAAACTAGAACTAAGAGATATGATCGCTATTTCTATTTTCTAGGGCATTTAGACGCAAATGTAAGCTATTATGAGTTTGGCATAATAAGCATTTTTTTTGGTAGAAAGGAGCATGAATGGCGCTAACTATCAGTGGCGGACCCTGCATTGAAGTTTAGTTCGGGCGGACGTTGACAAATGACCATCAACAATCAGCGATCGTAAGAGCGATGTCGTTTATTAATATTTAATTAAATAA
>CAIGRB010094633.1:47027-60084 GCA_903798255.1 Fraxinus quadrangulata | reverse complement strand
TTCAATATATATGTAAACGCATTAAAACGTAAAAATTATATATATATATATATATATGAAAACGTAATCGAATACAACCCAAAATATAAGAATTAAACTCTGAAATTATATAAATTGTTTGCTAAAGCCAAACCTACAAGAAGTTGATTATAATGTTCAATTCTTAATTCAAGTTTCCAAATATAATTATTAAATTTTTTTCCTAAAGTTTTCTCAATGTCAAATTAAAAAAAAAAAATTAGGCAATTTTTCTTGACATGTCAAAATGTTTTATAAGTATAGCCCTGTATGGTGGGGATTAAAATAAAATTTATAGTATATTGTGATAAAAATTGGTAAAATATGTGATTGAAAAATTACGGATTTCATGAAATATGTGATGGTTGAAAAAATGTTAGATACGTAATTAAATTAATTATTTCAATTTTAGATTTTGATCTGACAAAGACAAAAATCGAATATGAATCTGATAAGGAGTGTCTAGAGGTTGATGATTGAAGAAAAAAGGAAAAACATACTTGGGATATTGCCACGAACAATTTTCTCCTCATCCTCCTTAGAAATAGACTGGTTTCCCCCATAGATTCCTCCAAATCCTTCTTCATTAGACCTCGTTGCATATCTTTCACCAAATGAAGCAATCGTTTCCCTAATTCCACAACCATGTTAAACTCAATCATTGGTACATATTTATACATACAACAAATGAACAAAAGGCCCAATTACCAAAAAAAAAAAAAAAGGAAAATGGGCCGCCCAACAAATGGCCCAATTACAAAACAAAATAAAAAAAGGGCCGCCCAACAAAGGTCCCAAAAACAAAATAAAACAAAACAAAAGAGAGAAAAATTGAAGAAGACGAACTAGCGTCCTGCAACTAGGCGAAGCAAAACCAAAGCCTCTCCTGCGCAGGCACTAATTTCCCTCATCCCCTGCGATCTGGCACTGTTTCGACGGAACCCAGTACGCGTGGCCGCTCCTCTCGTCGAGTGCTGGGTCCGCCGCTGCTAACTACATACTCAATTAATGTGAGACTAGGCAAGCCACTAAGTTGAATTATTTGTGTTTACTTTTTAAATCGAATTCTTGATAGATAAAAAATAATGTTTTTAAAGTCAATAAGGTCAACCCATTTCTACACTCCTAAGCACAAGTCAATAGGTCGTGTACATCAAGTCTACATGAATGCGCGTCAACATACTTATTCACAATAAATAGAAAGTGAGCTGTAGACAAATTTCACATCTTATTCATTTATTATTAGATTGAAATTATTGCGCGAAATATATTATAGAATTTATTATTTTATGAAGTCTTTTTAATTTAACATAATGTTTAACATTCTAAAATGTAAAAGGCTATTTCCTTATTGCTAGTAATTTCCAATGAAGAAAAAGAAATTTTTTTTTCCAGATGTGGATTGCATGAAAAAAGATCGTTTGGATACAATAATAATTTGCATTCAAATAATTTGGCTTCAAAATGAAAGTCATTTTCAACGTTTGCATATATTCACGATATGATATGTAAAATAACATGCTTGTCCACATATACTTCGTCGAGTTTCTTATTATCCACACACATTCAAATAGGAACTTTCAAGCTTCTACTGGAACATGGTTGGTTTAGCTAGAGTCGTGTTCAAAATTTAGCCATTGGAATTTACAAAATTTTTACTATGTTAATAATTTGAAATTTTAATTTTCGTAAATTTAATTTATAGACCAAAAAATTTGAATAATATAGACAAAAAATTCTATAAGTGACAAAGTAATAAGTAAAAATAATTAGGATCACTGACGGATTTTTTCTTCAGCGATAATTTAAAAAATGTCTTGAAAAAGTTTACTTATAGAATTTACTAATTGAATTTTCGTCGCATATTATAATAATAAAAGAATAAACATTAAATTCAAAAAAAATTCATTGGCTAAATATAAAATAATTTAAGATTACGAATGAATTGTCAGTTAGTAATATAAAATATTTAAATAAGTTTAATTTATTCACAATAAATTCATAAAAATATAAAAATTAAATACCAACAGAAGTTCCATTGAAAATAAAATAACAATAAAATATATGTGATATGCCGAAATTATTATGAATAAAAAAATAAAAAGATATAACATATAATCATTAATTATGAAAAAAGTAGACTAATGTAAAAAACAATAAACTTTTGTGAATGATACTAACGACGTCGAGTTGACGATCAACGATCGAAGTACAATAAGTGATTCACAACAATGTTATCACTACCAACATATATTAATTTTCGTTAGAATTACTGATGGTAATATAGTTGATGATTATTTGCTCTATTTAAATTTTTTTCATTATTTTTCAAAAAATGCCTCTAAGCAATTTTACCAAAATTTCTCAAGTTGTTTGAGCTGCTTCTGCAACTAGAAATCAATTTTCTTATATGTCCTAGTGTGTTACATTTGTTTCACACGGTTTCGATATTTAAGAGTAATGAAGTTAGTTCAGAAGAAATATTTTCAAGAAATACTTTCCCTCTTCGCACTATACAATGCCCTACTCATCTTGCTGACTTCATTTGTTCTGCATTACCATCGATGTCATCCGTTACGCCTTCTACCGTTCCTATTACATTTTAGGTATGGTTTATTCCTTGTCTCACTTTGTTTTATATCATAAGTTTTTCCCTGCTCGTTTTGCTTTCCTATCTATTTTATCACAATCCCTTGACCCTACTTGATATTCTCTAGCTGCCAAGCATTCACATTGGCGTGATGTTTTGCAGACTGAGATTCGAGTCCTTGAAACTAATCATACTTAGCTTTTTACACCCCTTCGTCTAGATAAGAAATCCATTGGTTGCAAATGGGTCTTCAAAACCAAACTCCGTACATATAGTTCAATTGAGCGATATAAGGCTCGATTAGTAGCCTAGAGTTACACTCAGGTAGAAGGGATTGATTATCATGGCACTTTTGCTCTTGTGGCCAAACTTGTCACTGCGGCATGAAATTGGCATCTTCACCAACTTGATGTCAATAATGTCTGTCTTCATGATGATTTAGAGAATGAGGTCCATATGTCACTCCATCTGAAAATGATCGACAAGGTGGACTCGTGTATGTAGCTTACTTAAGTCTCTCTATGGCCTTAAGCAAGCCTCCCGTAATTGGTACTCAAAACTCGCCTCTATATTGTTGTTTGATGGTTTTACTCAATTCTTAGCTAACCACTCAATGTTTACTCCGACTATTGGCCTCTTCTTTATTGTGGTCTTAGTTTACGTTGATGACATTTTTGTTGCAGGCAATGATTTGTTTGTTATCACTATCCTCAAAACCGTCCTCGATGATCATTTTAAAATCAAGAATTCGGGTACCATGAAGTACTTCCTTGGCCTTGAATTTGCTCAATCACCACTTGGGATTTTTGTGAAACGGAGAAAATATACCTTGGACATTCTTATGGACTCTAGGAATTTAGGTTCACAACCTACCTCCTTTCCAATGGACTAGAATTTGAAACTCTGTCTAAAGATGGCATTTTGCTCTCTGGTCTCACTGTATACATGCAACTGGTTGGTTGGCTTTTGTGTCTCACTATTGCTCGCCCTAACATCTCATTCTCTGTAAATATGTTAAGTCAATTCATGTAGAATCCGCGAGATTCACATTACCACACTTCACTTCATGTTCTATGGTACTAGAAAGTTTCTATTGGACATAGGCTTCTCTATTTACATAGTGTGTTCTCTCCTTTCATTAGGCCAGTTTTCCTATCATTCATCACTCTATTATTAGGTTTTTCATCACATTTGACACTAGTCCAATCTCTTGGCGCACAAAGAAACAATCTGTTATTTATCATTCCTCTGCCGAAGCCAAGCACCGTGCAATGGCCATGACCAAATGTGAACTTGTCTGGCTCAAATCTCTCCCTCGTGATCTTGCTGTTATCCACCCACATCGTATTTTGCTCTATTGTGACAATGAGGCTACTATCCACTTTACTTGCAATCTCATTTTTTTATGGGCGTACCAAACACATTGAAATTGCCTATCATTCTGTACGAGAGAAATACCTTTCTGGCCTCGTCCTTCATATGCATATCTTTACTAGACTTCAGTTGGGTAATATTTTCACTAAGGCCTTCTGGAAAGATCTTTTCCATCATTTCATTCACAAGTTGGACATTACGGATCCTCATGCTCTAACCTTTGAAGGAGAGTATTGAATATAATTGAGAGATTTTATTCTATATCATTACATTGCAAATACTTCATTCCAAGTTTGGATTATTAATTCTTAGAATAGTTTCTTACCATCTATAGACGTACCCTACATGTAATATAAAAATACCATTGTATGTTCTGTGAATTCAATGAGAAATAGACTTCATTCACATATCTATTCCTAACATTAGTGTTCTAAAAAACGTAATACATAACGATGCGTGGAAACCAAGTTTCAGTCAATGCGCGCTTAGGCGAAACTCAGGGTAAAAGGCATAAAAAACACTTTCTTCTTTTAATATTATTTTAAATTTTTATCAATTTAAAAATCATTTAATAATACATACAAATTATAGTACCAAATACAATTTTAAGAGCTTAACAAAGTAAATATATTTTTGACCAATAAACAAGATATATTATAATAGTGCTAATTGAAATATTTAGAGAGTTTTTAACATTTATTAATTAGTAAAAAATAGAAAAATAATTAATTAACTTAATCAAATATAAATAATTATTTATACAACAGTACAATACACTACAGCGAAACCAAAAGTATAATACATTGCAGCCAAACCAAATGTACAATATATTACAATCAAACCAAATGTACAATGTACTATAACCAAATTAAATGAATTCTTATCCCATATCAAAAGTTTACAACATCTTTTGAGATGCCCTCTATAAATTAGTGGACCAATAAGCGGGTAAGCAACTTTTTGGGCCTTTCAATCTATGGCCTAAAAGTTGAAAATTTTATAATTATTAATTTTNAGTGGACCAATAAATGGGTAGGCAATTTTTTTGGACTTTTCAATCTATTGTTCTAAATGTTGAAAATTTTTATAATTAGTGAGTTTTGAGCTTTTCAATCGAATTGACTTAAAAGTTGAAAACTTTATGCAGTAAAATAGATTAAAAAAAAAATTTACTAATAATGCATGCTAAGGCAAGCCCAAGCATGCCTCAAAGCGGTCAACATTTCTATTGACCGCTAAATCAACGCATAGATTCTAGGTGTGGCAGTTTTTGCCACGCCTCACGTCTTGGCAGTGCCTAGCCAAAACACGTTATTTAGAACACTTCATAATACTCTTTTCTTTGTTCCACACCAATTGTCAAATCTTTAGAAGAATTTTTAATTAATTAAACTATATTCTTTTATAAATGTATTGAATTCTTAATTAACTACTTATTAATATTGTAGAAGAATTTGGACTTGCTTTGAATAGTTTTTATGTTTTCCGGATCCACATAACACAACGTTCTAGGATTCCTCCTTGAGACAAATACTTTTATGCATACCTCTTTCTATTTTCTATCTATTTTAGAAATGGAAATTACAACTCGAAATGGACTAATATTTACAATGTGCGGCCGAAGTTGGGGCAAACTGCGGCTGCGATAGGGTCACGTGGCTTAATGAAGCTGCGGTCCGTGACACCATGGCTTGCCCACATGGCGCCAGGTGCATTATGCTCCAACAACTTGATTTCGAACATGCGCAACTTTTGATTCATTACTTTAAATTAGGATTTTTTTATTTATTTATTGCGTTGAACTCAAAATTCAATTATCTTCTAAATTAAATCATTTGTCTTGTAGAGATCTTTCTATTAAATTTTGTGCTATAATTTGTTCACATACTCCGCACGTAGATTATCGTTCCACATCTTCGATTTTCGATTGTTTGATACATTACTTTAATTCTTAATTATTACTTCCAACCCACCTTATTTAATCCTAATTTCCTTCAAATTTTGGTCGCTTCTACTTTAGTCCTTCAGCTTTTGATTTCTTTCATTTTGGTACATAATCTTCTTTAAGTTCGTTTTAGTCTCCAAAATTTATGAAATCTTCCAATTAGCTATTCAAGTTTGCCCAATTGAGTCTCATCGCTTCCCGGCCTTCATTCAACATCATCCTTTTGTCAAATTAAGCTCCAAATCACTTTCTTTTGCTTTATTTACCTTCAAATTGGGGATTCAACCGATACTTAAATACAACATAAAATAAGTAAAAATTCGCTTTATTAATCGATTTAAGTTAATTTATTTCTAAGGTTTGTTCTCATGTTTGGTTTGTTAAAACAAATAAAAACAACTATTGGGACATGTAATGATTCTTCCTAATTTTTTTAATATCCCGGCCTCACACTTTTACTAGGTAAGTCAAATCTATTAGTTATCGAGAGTTTCAAATTGTAGCGTCGGAGGTTTAGTTAGGCTTTCTGTGAGTTTTCATGTTTTAATCACATATTTTTGTTGGATTAACAGTTAGGATTAGATTTCTAGCATCCAATCAATACATAGCTTCTATTTGTTAGTCAAAATGATTCCATACATATAATTCATACATGTCATAAACACTTATCCACTCAACAATTTTCAAATCTAAATAATAGTTAGAAGTGACTATGTGCTTAATTATAGAATATAAAAATAAGCACAATTTGTTCACCTATCATAAATCAAACTCAAAAATTATTTCACAAGTCGACTCTATCTCTAAACTTAAAGATACATTGTCCCAATGTAAGAACGATAACAAGTTAAAGAATGATAGCAATACTCCCATATTATAAACGCATCTTTGTGGAACGTTTCCAAAGATTGATTTGTACAACATAGTCTCACCTCCACGCTTATTTTAGCTGCCTTCACGCAGCAAGCTACCTGCTCAAGCAGTCAGCTTGCTGTTGCCTGCCTACAACAGTAAGCAGCAGCCTACCTCATTTTTTTTCGGGCCAGTCGAGCTACACGGGCTAGCTCGGGCTCGAGGCGGTGCCCCAAAATGGGGCTATGCCCAAGCCTCGACTCGGTGGAACCGAGCCCGACCCGTCCAAGCGACGAGCTTTTTTACCATCTCTACTTGTATATAGTGTTTAATTAGGTCGTAGATAACTAGTAGAATTAGGATGTTTGGGGGCTATAGGTCAGCGCGAGTATCTAGAAATTCATGTCCATGAAGGATTTTGGGACCAATGCATACCTCTTCTGGTTGATCTGCACAATACTCTATTCTCGTAAAATGATACACATTAGCTAACAGTCCGCTAGGTGCTACATCATAGACACATTGGGAGCGTAGATAATTTAATTCTGAATTACAATGTTTGATCTATGGTTTTTAATTTAACATCTCGATATTAGAATTCATTTTTCAATAAAATTGTATAAAATATGGATGGATGTTAGCTACACTAGTAGTTTAGATGTAAACTAAAAAGACTTTACTTTTAATGGAGTGGATGAGAGTTTATATCAAAGTGAAAAGACTAATTTCTTTGAATAGAGTACGTTATCAAAATAATGAACTTTTTATTGTTCTAAATTACGCTCGGCACAATGTCCTACTCAAGTGTCAAACATGCTAACGTTGAGCTAATTGCTTTCAAGTCTATATTAGTCTATTTAGCTATTAAACCATGTAGTTATTTTTCTATTCGAGCTTTCAAATCCTTTTAAGTGGGATATCGATGACTTCAACTTTGTTCTCTTTTACCATCTCGATTTGTTTGTTAGTTTTTGAAGTACCATTCGATTTTCATGTGCAACAAACTTAATTTAGATATTTTCTAAATCTAGGCTTATTTAAATTTAAGTGAAACTCTAATATTTGGTACATATTCACTAAAAAAAATAAAAAAAATAAAAAAATATTAAAGATTAAATCAAAATCAGGCATGTTAACTATATATCCAATAGAAAACAGAGAGACAAATCTATACAAAGCACACAAGAAGAAAACCTACACTCCCTCTCCCTCTCCCTCTCATAGTCACTTCTCCACGTCATTATTCCGGCGTCTTCTCCGACGGCTCTCTGGCGAATTCGTAAAACCAGAAAAACATTGAAAATGTTTAGAGATTAATGAAGAGCCATCGAATATCACATCCACTATGTCAATCTCGTACTCGGATTGCTTCTCAGACCTCCTCTGCGGCGAGGACTCCAATATTATCTTAGGAGAAGTTTCGTTAGAATGCTCATCGGACCTGGATTCTCAGTCGCCGGACGTAGAAGAATCGATTACCGGACTTATTGAAGACGAGCGAGATTTCGTCGAAGACTTTCATTCAACTACTCAATACCTCGATGCATCTTCTAGAGCAGAATGTGTTGCGTGGATTATCAAGGTATTTCAGTTATTTTTGTACCTTGAACCGGTCGGTCATTACGTTTTAACGATTCGATAATGAAAATAATATCACCGACAACGATTTTTAATACATAGAAACATCGAAGTTCCTCCATCGGTAATCGCAGTGGCGCATTTTATCACGGCTAGCTGTACTAGTATGCGCCGGGGGCTAAATCAGCGCTTCTCTAATGGTCAGAGAGAGGCGGGTCGTGTAACGGTTTTTTCGGCGCACTTTGTTCAGGAGTGAGAGAGTACTGAAATTTTGTTTTGCGTGTGCAGGTGCAAAAATACTATGGCTTCCAGCCGTTAACGGCGTATCTATCCGTCAATTACTTTGATCGTTTCCTCCACTCTCATCGTTTGCCGGTAAAACTTCCGTTGCCATCAAATACTTTATTTTTCATTTTAATTCTTAATCTAAATAAATTATATTAATTATATTGACTTTTCAAAGACCATTGAAAATGTCTTCACTATAAAAATCTATATTACTTGTATTCTAGTGAGTACTATGAAAGTGTAAACCTGTCTATTTTCATTTAATCTAGCAAGATTAATTAATTAATCATTTTATTATGCGCTTGTTTTGTTACAAAGGACAAACTTTATTATATATGCTTTTGTTTTTTAATTTTTGGGTAGGTACATGTTATTGTCTAGCCATTTAAATGGACATTATATAATGTAATGTGTTGTTACTATGGAGCAAAAAGTCACACAAATAGTGCACATGTAATAAAGGGTGTTCCCATGTACAATATATGCAAGAGGCTTGGGCCTCTTGACCATTATCTAGCTTTACTTATATTAATCTGAAATATGGTTATGGGAAACTAAATAATTGAGCTGATTTATTGCAGAAATTAAATACATTTACAATTTCATAATGCTATGTAATTCTATAGATAATTATGTACGTGAATGATGACAATAAGATTTCCGCTTGATTTTAAGCTTGCTTTTGTATTATGTTCAAGACTGTCCATTTGTCTCCTTTTGATCTACTCTTGACTTTGGAATGCGAAATCCAGTTGGATTATTATTATAATCATTAGTAATGCAGTTTATTATACTGTTGAGTTTGATCTAATACAACGTGTCAAATATGCACTATAATTGCAGAAAATGAATGGATGGCCATTGCAACTGTTGTCCGTCGCATGCTTGTCTTTAGCTGCTAAAATGGAGGAACTTCTGGTTCCTCCTCTATTGGATCTTCAGGTAATTTTCTCATGCAATATAGATTTCAGGAAAAGGTTAATTATTTGAAGTCACCGTCATTGAGCGAATTTTTCATTCTTAGGTTGAAGGAGCAAAAATTTTTTTTGAACCAAGAACTATCCAAAGAATGGAGCTGCTTGTGTTGCGTGCATTAGATTGGAGGCTAAGAACCATATCTCCATTTAACTATCTCAATTTCTTCGCAAACAAGATCGACTCCGCTGGAAGTTATACTATGTTCCTTACATCAAGAGCCAATGAGATTATTCTGTCAAATATTCAAGGTATCTTGAAATATATATATATATTTTTTTTCAGACAGACCTATATTATATATATGTAATAATAAAGATAGAGATTAATGAAGATTTTGACATAAATTTCTTGTTGTTTATGTAAATAGAGGCCAGCTTCCTTGGTTACAGACCATCATGCATTGCTGCTGCAACAATACTTTGTGCAGCAAATGATCTTCCAAATTTCTCTTCTATAACTGCTCAGCATGCTGAGTCATGGTGTGGTGGACTTCACAGGGTAAGAAATTATTACAATATCTTTCTATGTTGTGCATATGTTTAACAAAGTGCGTTAACCAACCTTTTTTTTTTTTGGGTGGCAGGACAAGATCAACGGTTGCTATCGATTGATGAGGCAGATTGTTGTCAATAATAGGCCAAGGAAACAACCAACAGTGTTACCCCATCTCCGGGTCATGACTAGGGCAAGTGTGTCAAGTGACTCATCCTCCTCATCTTCAATTTCTTATAAAAGGAGAAAATTAAATAATGGCTCGTGGATGGATGACGACAAAGTAATCTCTGATTAAAAGAAATGGTGGTCCAAGTATGGGTAAAAATAAAAATCCTCAATATTTTTTTTCGGAGGGTTGTGAGGTAAAATTGACACGAGTTATAGAGTTTGGACAGCTTGGGAGATTTTTTTATTAACTTTTTTAAGTGGGCATAGCCATTCATTGATGAAGGCTATGCAGATTCCCAAGGCAAGGGATTTAGTACATATCATTTTGGTGCAAGAAGAGATTGTTTAATACTAGTGGAGTGATGGAGTACACTAATGAAGTGGGGAGTGACTGAATTCAAAGGCAGCATTGATAATTGAATGAAATGAAGAGATTGTGGGACCATAGGGATTTGATCAATCGATGGAGTTGAGAAAATAAAATTAAGATAGATACATGGGATCATACAAGTCAAGTTCCTCATCTTGGTTGCCATCATTGCTTCATCTGCTAATGAACAGAGAAAGTAAAAAGAAAAGGGAGAATAAGATTGGCTCCATCCTCCATGTAAATAGGCTTTTTTTTTTTTTTTTTTGAGTCTACGAGTGGCAGTGTGTACGTGCTTACAGTGTACTAGACACGTGTGCATGCATGTTTGCATTTTTTCTTTTTTGGCGAGAAAAAAGCTCTTTCTTTCAACTTTTGAGTGTTGTACGTGAGTGCAATGGATGCAGGCTGTATTATTTTTTTTCATTTTTTTTCCAAAGAGAGGTAAAGAATGTTTCTCTCTTTTCTTTTCCTAATGGCTAAAGTTAGCCTAACCACGATACAAAGGTCTTTGGGGCCTTTTTTTTTTTTTGCTTTACGAGTGTTGTAACTAAATTATTGAAATCAAACATAATTTTATATATCTTTTTCCTCTTTCCATTGCTCCCCTTCCCCCACGTGAATGACAATGAAGAATTTGTAGCTTTGCCATTTGTTTTATTAATACTTTCAAAAACAAGTTGGAATTTTGTGAAACAGGCAGGGGCTGATGGGTTTTGTGCAGATGAAGGGACTAGGAATTGGTCCCTCAAGCAATAAAAGACTGATTCAAATCAATGAATATGACCCACGTCTGCATCTCTCACCGGTTCTTGATTTTAGACAAGTGTTTCTACTGATCTCTATCTAACCTTCCATTGTAGTGTTTGATGATGAATTATGGGACTTGGGACCATGTCCATGCATGAGAGTCACCATTCCTACAACTGCCCCAACTTATCGTTGTAGTGACAGTTGAGCAATTACGATTATGTTCGGTAAACAGTATTGATGTGCATTGCACAATACAAGACGTAAGATTTTAGCATCTTCTATAATGAGATCAAATATGTCAAATACAGATTTTGCTATTTGTACATCAAAATAGTACAAAAAGGGTTATTGAAAATGATGTAGAGAGAAAAGATTGAATGAAAAAAGGTGATTGTGTTTTAAACCGACAAATGGTGAAGTGTCATTTGTCATTATGTAATCCCTTACGTAAATCTTGATGTACATGTAGCAAAATCCGTCTAATACAAAAAATAAATAAAAAAAAAAGCTATGTTTGCATTGATTTGTATTTGAATACTAATGTTTAATGGAAAATTGAGAAGTTCTATAGGTGATTCGGGAAGCAATCCCCTAAAACTACAGTTCAACAATCGAGATCTAATCTGCGTGCAAGTTGACCAGGTCATTAAAGATACCTCATTTCTTTTAGGGCATTTTTATTATGCTAATTGGATGGGGGACACTCCGTAAAAATTATTAAAATAGACATTTAAGATGTTTTTGACGTCATATATATACGTAAGGGAGAAGTTATAATGAGATTATAATATAGAGCTTTGTCATATATGCCGTTCAAATGAACCACTATTTTGTAGGGTCATGTTAAAGAATAAATTCAACATCAAATAATAAAGAAATTACATATAATGGTTTGTATTACTTTCTCTCAATAAAGTTGATATTTTAAGATAGAATTCTAAATCTTAATATCCCACACTTCACGACCTAACTCTGACCGACTGTACTTATAATTGCATATTTAGGATGTAATATGAAACACAACTTAACTATATAAAAAATAAGAAACATGTCAATACACGAAAACAATTGAAGCTATTTTATTTTCCATTCTAGCCTATAAATGGAAAACACAAAGCAAATAAAGTTATTTTCGAAATCCCCACACGAAGTTTTCTTGATTTTGATATAGCTTAAAAATTGCAATTGAAAGTTTAATGTAGTTTATTGAAGGTAATCACGGGTGACCTTTCAACCAGTACTTACATTTTACATGCTATTTAAATTCGTCCTTAAAAAGTACCAATTACTAAGTACAAAAATTCGATATCAATACAAAATCAATTTTAAATTGCTTATTGTTTAAAATTATAGTCCCATTATAATTTAAATGTCAAATTTGAACTTTAATTTTAATTGCATGTTTTGTATAACCTATAAATATTTATTTCTATTAATTTATAATTTCAGCTACTTACAATTTCTTCATATTAATTTTCCATCAAACAGCTGTTCTGATGGACCCCACTAAAGAATTGTAACGAGGAAGGAACGACTTTTTGCTGTTTCAAATTATTATACATTACCTCCTTGGAATGGCATCTAAAAATCAGCTTTACAACCATGAGAAAACATGTAATCCATCTTTTGATTTTACACATTCATACGCATA
>CAIGRB010094633.1:0-40823 GCA_903798255.1 Fraxinus quadrangulata | reverse complement strand
GAAAAATCAAATTTTTTAAAAAATAATTTAAAATTTGTGCAATTTATGTATATTATAAATTAAACAAAAGTTACAAACCTCCACCTTTTTCTGGGCTTGGAACCAGTTACAGTCAATATAGATGGAGTTAAAATTATATATGAACAAAATATTTCGTATACAAATTCAAATTTCAAAAAAGTGACAAGGCAGCACAGTTGCCTGGCAACTTTATTTATTTATTTTTTTAAATTACCTTTTTTAGGCTCTGGGGCTCATCACGGGCAGGCTGAAGTTCGAGTCAACGCCCTAAAATGGGTTTTACAGTATAGACAATAAGAACTTACAGTATGATCCAGCCTAGAAAACCCACTAAACTCACGGATCTAATTCCTGCAATCTCCAAGATCTACTAAAACGTGCTTCACTCACATCTACTCTCAATCTTGTGGAATTGTTTATCTCATGAGGATCACCAAGAACGCCTTATTCTTGTACTCTTTTTGTACTTGAGGTCTTACCTCCCTCAATTTTCAGTAACCTCTGAAAACTATTAAAAAAGTACATTCTCGATTATATCTATGAAGTAGGTGTTTTGTCTTTCCCAACTTATGGTTGATTGATATCAAGAATCAAATGGTTAATCTCAATATCTTGATATGTTCTTGGATTTTGGATTGATCTTATGAAAATGTAAAACAATGTTCAACCACCTACAGAAATGTAATGGACATTGGGTATTTATAATAAGAGATATTTGATAGTATAGGATATATACAACTTTTGAAAATCGTGAACTAGGATTTCACGTAAAACATCATCGCTCGAGCGCCAGGCTAGCGTGAAATGAGTGAGAAATCTGTCGCTCAAGCAATAGTCGGGCCACAATGATTCCACTTTTCCGCTCGAGCATCATCTAGGCGAGAGGCTAGCATAAATCCGACGACTCTTTTTTCTTATTCCACACTTGAACCCAAAAACTCTTAGTTCATTTATATAACCGTCCAAAAGACTCCTTAACTTTGACAACTTATACAACCTCCAAAAAGACTCCTTGACTTTGACAACTCTTTTATAAAAATCATATTATTTTATAATAATCATTTTGTCTAAAGAATTGTCAATACAATATAAACCCTAACAATCTGCCACTTTATCATTTTGTAACAAAATTATGCAATACAAGTCATTGATGTAAAAAAAAACTAATCTACCCAAACTCAAGTTGAATGTCTGTCTCTTGCATTCTTTAAAAACTGTTTCCTAAAATCATCAACTCAAATATCAAATATAAAAACACATGATATAGAAAATATAATAATTAAAACAGACCATCATAAATATATTAGTTAGATTGAGAAGTAATAATAATGTTAATTAAAACACCAACTGAAATATTAATATCACAAAAAAAAAAAAAAAAAATTCAAGTAAGAAGTTGAGACTTGAAATATTCAAGTTCCTCAGAAGGTTCATAACCTGGATTTCTAAATCTGGAGAGATCCAACTAATTTTTCAATCTTGATAGCATCTATGTCCTTACTCTCTTCGAAAGCCATGATTTTAGGCTTAAATCTCTCAAGTAAGGATCTAAGAATTTTTCTAACAATTTTAGACACGAAAATTCTCTCACAAAATTTGAAGCTAGAATTAACTATGTCATTTAAGTTTACGTGGAAGTTATCGAATGTCTCATCATCTCTTCAAACCTAGTGGTCAACATCTATAATTTAAAATTCTTAATACCTTAAGTTCCCTCATGTGTGGCCTGTAAAATATTTCAAACCTCTTTAGCAACCTCACACATAAACACATGCCTAAACTCTTCAGGTGACACGGCCATAAATAGAGCAAGTAAAGCTTTAATGTTCTAATTACACCCATCTAAATTAGTCTTCGACCAATTAGCTATAGGAGTGGGGATGACGCCATTATTAATAGTGCTAGAAGGGGCAGCCCAACCATTTACTACGCTCAACCAGGTACGCTCATCCATAGATTTCAAGCAAGCTCTCATTCTAACTTTCCATTAAGCATAGTTACTGCCATCAAAATATAACGGAATAAACAATGAATTACTCATCGAGAAAACTAGGGCCGAGAAATGAATTTGGGCTCTGATACCACTTGAAAGTTATGCGTTCAACTTTAAAAACACCTAGAAGGGGCGAATAGGTGAATAATGCGGAATTAAAAATTATCATTGATCAATATTGCAACAATTCATAATAATTAATTAATCTAGATCTAGCCCATGTGAATTAACTACCCTAAGTTGAATTGTCGGCTTGTATGAAATCAATAATGTAAACAACATAAAGAATTGATGATGGAGAAAATCCTTAACTAGGTAAAAACTCTAGGACGAAGCCGGTAATTTTCACTATAGACAATAAGAACTTATAGTATGATCCAACCTATAAAACTCAATAGACTTGCTGATCTAATTCTTGCAATTTTCAAGACCTGTTGAACGTGTTTTACTCACACATACTCCTGATATTCTGGAATTGTCTATCTCATATGGATCACCAAGAACACCTTATTTTTGTGTTCTTCCTATGTTTGCCGTCCAACATTCCTCTATCTTCAGCAACTTCTGAAAGCTATTGAAAAAGTATCTTCCTGATTATATCTAAGAAGTGAGTATTTTGGATTAATTGACTTTGATATTTTTCCTAACTTGTGGTTGATTGATCTCAATAATCAAATGGTTAATCTCAATGTCTTGATGTGTTCTTGGATCTTGGATTGATGTTATGAGAATGTAAATTAATGATCAACCATCCATAAAAACGTAATGGGTATTGTGTATTTATAATAAGAGGTATTTTGGTAGTATATGATAGATAGAATTCTTGAAAATAGCGAATTAGGGTTTCAAGTATAACGCCGCTCGAGCGCGGCTAGCAACAAGCAAGTGAGGGTGTGTCGCTCAAGCGATAGTCAGCCGATATGTGGGCAACAATAATTCTGTTTTTTCCGCTCGAGCATTATCTAGGTGACATGCTAGCATAAATCTAGCGACTCTTTCTCCTTATTCCTTACTCAAACCCAAAGACTCTTAATTCATCTATACAACTATCTAAAAGACTCCTTGACTTTGACAATTCTTTTATAACAATTTTATTCTTTTATAATAATCATTTTGTCTAAATAATTGTCAGTACAATATAAATCCTAACATAAGGCAATATTAAAGAGCTTCTTGGACAGGAATCGAAGATAAAGTTGTGCGATGACATTCATTTCATGGAGAAGGATTATCGTAACAGCTTTGGTAATACTATCAATTAAATACTTCTAGTTTAGCAAGCATTACATGACCTCTGAAAGATGCTTGAATGAGGATTGTGTATGCCACCCAACCCCCTGATTTTGTTTTAGTAAGTGTATATTTCTGAAGTTCCTATTATGCTATGTTTTTTATTTAGAAAATGGGCAAATATGTCCTGTACTGGAATGAAGTTATTATCATTATTGTATTTGAACTAGTTTAATGTTGTATCTTTTTTATTTTCTGTAACCATGTATTACAAGGCGTTACTTTGAGCAATCAACAAACACTGTATATTCATTTCACAACCTCTTATGAATTCTTATTGTATCGTGTGCTATGAATGCTATTGGGTCATTATAACCATCCAAAGGCATTACAAAAACTATGTTTCTTATATGGTCATTTTCGATTGGAAATTAGTTTGATAAGCATAACTAAATAAGCGTAAATGCCTAAAGACATAATTTCTAAATCATCATAGTGGAACTTCCCAATACCATTTTCTTGCTTTCTACCACTACTTGGAACGAGATCGAAATGTGTTATGTCTTGCCATCCTTGAATGAAGCCAAATAAATCTTAGTTGCAGGGGCATCAATTTTTTTCTAGCATTTCTTGAAACTTCTTGTTAATGAGGTACCGTGCCAAATTTATCACGTACACCATACAATCGTGACTACACCAATTGTTTAGAATAACGTCATACGGAGGGATTATAAGAAGAGAACACATAGGATACCTATAGAGAATGTTTTAAAGCTTTGACATATGCGACAAATATTTAAAGTAATAATTAGAGTTTATTTCAATTACCATAATAAGTACAAAAGTGGTACTGAGCCATTGTTATATGTGAAATGAATGCTGTCATATTTTACTAATTAAACGTATAGTAAACAAAAATCTTGAAATCTTTTAGAATACATTAAGCGTGTGTCTGGGATCGATTTTGTCAATCCAAAATCAATTTTTGGGTCAAATCACAAGGGTCCACTGACAGGAAAGAGAAGAATGGTTTGGGAAGATATTGGAATAGAATGACTATATTATCCTCCATGTGCAAAGTTCACAACTTTCTCTCACCTCAAATTATTACAACATTTGACCAAGTCAAATATACTGTGCATCCTCTGAAAATAGGCATTTGTGCGGACACCACCTCCGCACCATGAGGAGGTGCGCGGAGTTAATACTCCGCACGGTGCGGAGGTGATGCGGACACCAAATCCACACCATGCGGACACTACCCTCGCACCGTGCAGACACCACCTTCGCACCGTGCAGACACCACCTCCGCACTGTGTGGATACCAAGAGCGCACTGTGCATAATTTTTATTCTTTTATTATTTTTTTAAACATAATTGATACGTATAAAATAAGATTATTTTATAAAAACTGCCATTTCCATAGTTTATTTTCTAATTAATAAAATTATAATTATACGTTAGGCAACAACATGTTTTGAGAAAATTATTCTTATTTTCCCTACTTTCATCGTGTTATAGAAAGAAATGTTTATTTTCAACACACATAACTCTTCAACACATACACGAAAATCAGAATTCCTTTCAGGTATGCTGCCCGCGACCCTCCCGACCTGACCTGGCAAGTCGATCCCTGCCTTTCAGGGACGCTGCCCCAAGCCCTTTCGACCCCTACCCCGCTAATCCTTCAACTACTCGATTATTTTAACCACTTTGAACCCGTACTATATAACGACTAATATACAAACAAATATACCTGTAAATTATTTTCTCTCTACACTTTTCATATATTCTTCTCATTCGGTAATTAACCAATTAGGTAGAATATATGTCAATTTGACAATAAGAATACGATACAAAAAATTTTGATTACATGTTTATTTATGTTATATTATAAATTAAACAAAAGTTACAAGCCTCCACCTTTATCTGGGCTTGGAACCAGTTACAGTTAATGTAGATGGAGTTAAAATTATACATGAACAAAATATTTCGTATACAAATTCAAATTTCAAATAAAAGTGACAAAATATTTCGTATACACTTGCCTGGCAGCATTTTTTTATATTTAAATTAGTTATTTTTAGGCTCCGAGACTCATCACGGGCAGGCTGAAGTTCAAGCCAACGCTCTTACAATATAGACAATAAGAACTTACAGTATGATTCAGCTAGAAAATTCACTAGATTCACTGATCTAATTTCTACAATCTCCAAGATCTACTAAAACGTGCTTCAGTCACATCTACTCTCGATCTTCTGGAATTGTCTATCTCATGTGGATCACCAAGAACGCCTTGTTCTTGTACTCTTTTTGTACTTGAGGTCTTACCTCTCTCAATTTTCAATAATCTCTTAAAGCTATTGAAAAAGTACATTCTCGATTATCCTACGAAGTAGGTGTTTTATCTTTCCCAATTTGTGGTTGATTGATCTCAAGAATCAAAGAGTTAATCTCAATATCTTGATATGTTCCTGGATTTTGGATTGATCTTATGAAAATGTAAAACAATGTTCAACCACCTACAGAAGTGTAATAGGCATTGGGTATTTATAATAAAAGATATTTGATAGTATAGGATACATACAACTTTGAAAATCATGAACTAGGGTTTCACGTATAACATCGTCGCTAGAGCACCAGGCTAGCGTGAAATGAGTGAGAGATCTGTCGCTCAAGCAATAGTCGGGCTACAATGATTCTACTTTTCCGCTCGAGCATTGTCTAGGGGAGAGGCTAGCATAAATTCGACGACTCTTTTTTCTTATTCCACACTCGAACCCAAAAACTCTTAGTTCATTTATATAACCGTCCAAAAGACTCCTTAACTTTGACAACTTATACAACCTTCAAAAGACTCCTTGACTTTGACAACTCTTTTATAACAATCATATTCTTTTATAATAATCCTTTTGTCTAAAGAATTGTCAATACAATATAAACTCTAACAATCTCCCACTTTGTCATTTTGTAACAAAATTATGTAATACAAGTCAATGATGTAAAAAAAAAATACTAATCTACCCAAACTCAAGTTGAATGTCTATCTCTTGCATTCTTTAAAAACTATTTCCTAAAATCATCAACTTAAATATCAAATATAAAAACACATGATATAGAAAATATAATAATTAAAACAAACCATCATAAATATTAGTTAGATTGAGAAGTAATAATAATATTAATTAAAAAAACCAACTGAAATATTAATATCACAAAAAAAAAAATATTCAAGTAAGAAGTTGAGACTTGAAATATTCAAGTTCCTCACAAGGTTCATATCCTGGATTTCTAATTTATCATTCTCAATTGTCAACTCACTAACTCTCCTAGAGGACTTCTCAAGTTCACCTGTAAGATCCTTAACCTTAGACTCTAGGAATTGATTCATAGTATCTAGTTTATTAAGGTACAATGTATACTCCTGAAGGTCAGCTACAAATTTCTCTCTATCAACTCAAGTTCATTTACTTTTTTAAGTACGAAATTATTCATCTTCTTAATTTTAAGACTTCAAATAATTTTTGATAAATCTCATGAATCTCTTTTTCATCTTCAGAATCTTTCTCAGATTGCTAACCACTATCTACTTCGTCAACTTTCTCACTGTCCTTATCAGATTCATTTTTAATCCTAACAGTGAAGGCTATAAACTTCCCATTCTCCTCATGAAGGGATGCCTCACTTTGATTATCCGAGCCAGACGCGTCATCAGTGAGAGTTGCATTCATAGCTTTACCTGATTTCTCTTACCATTATGGCACTCACTTCTATAGTAGTCAAAACCTTGAGACTTATGACATCTTATAGATTTAGATTTCTTTCTAGATTCATTGGAATCACCTCTATGTCTCTCTTCAGTTTTCTTCTTAATTCTAAATATTTTTTTGAAAACTTTTAACAAAGTAAGCTATTTCCTCATCATTAAGCGATTCCAAATTAGAAAAATCATGATAATCATTTCTAACAGTGTTCAAGGCTAAAGATTTATCTTTCTTAGGCTAAACTAATGTTAGTTTATAAATATGGAGAGATCCAACTAATTTTTCAACCTTGATAGCATCTATGTCATTACTCTTCTCGAAAGACATGATTTTAGGCCTAAATCTCTCAGGTAAGGATCTAAGAATTTTTCTAACAATTTTAGACACGAAAATTCTCTCACAAAGTTTGAAGCTAGAATTAACTTTGTCATTTAAGCTTACGTGGAAGTCATCGAAGGCATCATCATCTTTCATCACAATCTCTTCAAACTTAGTGGTCAACATCTATAATTTAAAATTCTTAATAGCTTGAGTTCCCTCATGTGTGGTCTGTAAAATATTTCAAATCTCTTTAGCAACCTCACACATAGACACATGCCTAAACTCTTTAGGCGACACAGCCATAAATAGAGCAAGTAAAGCTTTAATGTTCTAATTACACCCATCTAAATTAGTCTTCGACCAATTAGGTATAGGAGTGGGGATGACAACATTATTAATAGTGCTAGAAGGGGCAGCCCAACCATTTACTATGCTCAACCAAGTACGCTCATCCATAGATTTCAAGTAAGCTCTCATTCTAACTTTCCATTAAGTATAGTTACTACCATCAAACTATAACGGAATAGACAATGAATTTCTCATCGAGAAAACTAGGGTCGGGAAACGAATTTGGACTCTGATACCACTTAAAAGTTACGCGTTCAACTTTAAAAACACCTAGAATGGGTGAATAGGTGAATAATGCGGAATTTAAAATTATCGTTGATCAATATTGCAACAATTCATAATAATTAATTAATCTAGATCCAGCTCATGTGAATTAATTGCTCTAAGTTGAATTGTCAGCTTGTATGAAATCAATAATGTAAACAATATAAAGAATTGATGACGGAAAAAATCCTTAACTAGATAAAAACCCTGGGACCAAGTCGGTAATTTTCACTGTAGACAATAAGAACTTATAATATGATCCAACCTATAAAACTCTCTAGACTCACTGATCTAATTCTTGCAATTTTCAAGACCTGTTGAACGTGTTTTACTCACACATACTCCCGATCTTCTGAAATTATCCATCTCCTATGGATCACCAAAAACACCTTATTTTTGTATTCTTCCTATCTTTGCAGTCCAACATCCTTCTTCCTATGTTTGCAGTCCAACATCCCTCTATCGTCAGCAACTTCTGAAAGCTATTGAAAAGTACATTCCTGATTATATCTAAGAAGTGAGTATTTTGGATTAATTGACTTTGATATTTTTCCCAACTTATGGTTGATTGATCTCAATAATCAAATTGTTAATCTCAATGTCTTGATGTGTTCTTGGATCTCAGATTGATGTTATGAGAATGTAAAATAATGATCAACAATCCATAAAACGTAATGGGTATTATGTATTTATAATAAGAGGTATTTAGGTAGTATATGATAGATAGAATTCTTGAAAATAGCGAATTAGGGTTTCAAGTATAAAACCGTCGCTTGAGCGCAGGCTAAAGACAAGCGAGTGAGATGTGTGTCGCTCGAGCGATAGTTAGACGACATGTGGGCAACAATAATTCTATTTTTTTTCGCTCGAGCATCATCTAGGTGATGGGCTAGCATAAATCTGGTGACTCTTTCTCCCTATTCCATACTCAAACTCAAAGACTCTTAATTCATCTATACAACTATCTAAAAGACTCATTGACTTTTACAATTCTTTTATAATAATCATTGTCTAAATAATTGTCAATACAACATAAAACCTAACATAAGGCAATATTACCGGGCCAATCAACATTGGGAATTCAAGTTATTATCATTACTTGATTGCGCAGGGTTATTGGTGTATGAATACTAGTATCTAAATCTCCAATCTTTTATGTTATCCTGCCTTCTCTTTGTTCTTTGTTAGTGAGTGTGGCACAAGTAAACATCACTTGTATGATTTTGTGAAACCAATATATGAAGGGGTCTTGGGAGATGATTGATCCAAAAGTTGAAACTATAACTGTGGAGAATAATCTGAACGATCCTTGCCAGAGAAAACTTGACATTAGCTTCTTGGACAGGAATCGAAGATAAAGTTGTGTGATGACATTCCTTTCATGGAGAAGGATTACCGTAAGAGCTTCGGTAATACTATCAATTAAATACTTCTAGTTTAGCAAGCATTACATGACCTCTGAAAGATGCTTGAATGAGGATTGTGTATGCCACTCAACCCCCTGATTTTGTTTTAGTAAGTGTATATTTCTGAAGTTCCTATTATGCTATGTTTTTTATTTAGAAAGTGGGCAAATATGTCCTTCGCCGAAATGAAGTTGTTATCATTATTGTATTTGAACTAGTTTAATGTTGTATCTTTTTTTATTTTCTATTACCATATATTACAAGGCGTTACTTTGAGCAATCAACAAACACTGTATATTCATTTCACAACCTCTTATTAATTCTTATTGTGTCGTGTGCTATGAATGCTATTGGGTCATTATAACCATCTAAATGGCATTCAAAAATTATGTTTGTTTCTTATATGGTCATTTTCGATTGGAAATTAGTTTGATAAGCATAACTAAATAAATGTAAATACCTAAAGACAAAATTTCTAAATCATCAGAGTGGAACTTCCAAACACCATTTTCTCGCTTTCTAACACTACTCGGAACGAGATTGAAATGTGTGATTTTGTCTTGCCATCCTTGAATAAGTGGGAAGCCAAATAAATCTTAGTTGCAGAGGCATCAATTTTTTCTAGCATTTCTTGAAACTTCTTGTTAATGAGGTATCGTGCCAAATTTATCACGTACACCATACAATCGTGACTACACCAATTGTTTAGAATAACGTCATACCGGAGGGATTATAAGAAGAGAACACATACTATGCCTATAGAGAATGTTTTAAAGCTTTGACATATGCGACAAATATTTAAAGTAAGAATTAGGATTTATTTCAATTACCATAATAAGTACGAAAGTGGTACCGAGCCATTGTTATATGTGAAATAAATGCTGTCATATTTTATTAATTAAACGTATAGTAAACAAAAATCTTGGAATCTTTTAGAATACATTAAGCGTGTGTCTGGGATCGATTTTGTTAAACCAAAATCCATTTTTGGGTCAAATCACAAGGGCCCACTGATAGGAAAGAGAAGCACGATTTGGGAAAATATTGGAATAGAATGACTATATTAACTCCGCACGGTGCGGAGACTGGTGTCCACATCATGCGAACACCAAATCCACACCATGCGGACACTACCTCCACACCGTGCGGAGATCAAGAGCGCATTGTGCACAATTTTTATTCTTTTATTATTATGTGTCCGCACCGTGCGGACACCACCTCCGCACTGTGTGGAACCAAGAGCACACTGTGCACAATTTTTATTCTTTTATTATTTTTTTTAAACATAATTGATACGTATAAAATAATTTTATAAAAACTGCCATTTCCATAGTTTATTTTCTAATTAATAAAATTATAATTATACGTTAGGCAACAACACGTTTTGAGAAAATTATTCTTATTTTCCCTACTTTCATCGTGTTATTTGCGGAAAAAAATATTTATTTTCAACAGACATAACTCTTCAACACATACACGAAAATCAGAATTCCTTTCGAGAGCGTTGCCTCCGAGCCCCCAGAGGGGACCCTGCCCTCTCGACTCCCGCGACCTGATCGAGCAGGTCGATCCCTGCCTTTCAGGGATGCTGCCCCAAGCCCTTTCAACCCCCCACCTCCCTAATCCTTCAACTACTCGATTATTTTAACCTCCTTGAATCTGCACTATATAACGACTAATATACAAACGAATATATCTGTAAATTCTTTTCCTCTCTACACTTTTCATATATTCTTCTCATTCGGTAATTAACCAGTTAGGTAGAATATATGTCAATTTGATAATAAGAATACAATACAAAAAATTTTGATTTCGTGTTTATTTATGTTATTTTTAAACTTCATTCTGCTTGAATATTTATGAATAATTGCATTTCATAGATAGGTCTTGCAAATTTTGTAGAGTTAATGCACTAAAAAATTTACTTTGTTAAATAAAGTTCAATTTGTAAACTTCATTGAATGTATATGCAACACTAACATAACTTTAAAAATATGCAAACTAGTGCATTGCACGGGCCAAAACTAGTTGTGAAGATAAATTGCAAAAATATTTATTCGTTTTGAAAATTCGCAAAGCACTACAATAATTCTTACACACGAAATAGTAATTTAAAATGTAAATGGACACAATTATTGTATGATAACGACGTTGTTATACATACACACGTTTACTGACTTTAAGCCAAGTAATCTCAAAAATGATCCCACTCATTGCTTTGCATTTTTGGTGCATTCATCTCAGCAGCGGCTTATTCCTGTTCATCTGGAAGTTCTACCTCCGTAGCATCCGGGTCCTTCTCCGCATTTTCAAAGGCCTTGTCGACAACTGTAGCCCGTCGAAGGAAGTTCTGTATAGCCATAGTAGCTACCACAACAACAATCTACACTTTGAAATTGTAACTTGGCATTCGATCGAGAATTTTCCACTGATTTTTCCACACACCAAATGCCCATGCTATTACATTCCTGCATGACGAGTGCCTGAAGTTAAATTTCTCACACGCGTTTCGAAAGTCTCGTCTCCGACCTGTCTGACCGTCATAATATTGCTGAAAATGATACAATATATCTGACCCCCTATACGGAGCCATGTACCCAGGTCTATGGGCGAAACCAGAGTTGACAAGATAATATTTACCTGGGTCAGGATGCGAGAAATCAATTTCAGGACTATGTATAGCCCGTGCCAATATGCGTGAATCGTGCGTGGTCCCCGCCCACCCTGCATACACAAATGTGAAACATATATTGAAATCACATACTGCAAGAACATTTTGTGTTGGGATACCCTTGTGTCCTATATAATTCACTCGTTCATCCCGCGACAAGACAGCTTTGATGTGCATTCCGTCAATCGTACATATGCAATTTTGAAACAACGGATGCTTGTTGATATTTGGTACATGATGCTCAGCACCGCGATTATAGTTTGGATCAGGTCTTATTAGACGTTCACTGAATTCCACGACGGCTCCAAGCACATTCTTGAAATTGTGTCCAACTGTTTCCAAAGAATGGTTGATTATTGTTTGAACCTGTATGTACACTTTTCCATGCGCTAATATGCACAAAAGCATTCCTACTTGTTCATACACATCTACATGCTGGCAACTACATAATCTTTATTCGTCACGGAGTACATGTGTGAATGCCAGCAGCGTTGCGGGATACATGCCAAATTCTGCATAACACTTCTTCGGATTATATTTCATGGCATCCAACATGAACGTGTGTCCATTTCTCGCAAATAGGAACCTCCGCACTTGACTTCTCTGTCCGTGATAGTACGTAGCCACATATATTTCTACCTGTCGACAATATCAAAACCATTCGACGATGTCATCTTGAAGTCGTTGCACAACTTCCCCTTCGTCGATTTCGACCTCATCATCCGAGCAAGACATGAGGTCACAATGAAAATGAGAATTGGCCATTCCACTTCGTAATGTTACTAATAATACCCTATACACTTTGAGATGAAGGAGCAGTAAGAGAAAACCTCCTCACAACTCTTCCTTTCCTTTTCTTTGTTTAAGATATTGGTTGAATGCCCCCTTTTATGGACTGTGCTCCATTCGAAACTATCTTCAAATATTTCATTGCACAGACATTCACGTGAACAACACTATTGATTGCAAGTTTACTTTTAGGGCATCATGACTCTAGAAAAATTCTTTGGAAACAAAGACATCTAACAATAGTTTACCAGTACGCATGCGTACAAAAAATAAAATTTCCCATATGGAAAATCTAGCAAACACTAATATTAAAAAAACAAATACACCAAACCATCACAACCATTCACATACACCAGCCTTGATATTTTGTTTTAATCCGTTACAGTCCTCATTTTGATCGTCTCTTCATATCATCGTTCCAGCACCACTCAACCCAATTCATTTTTTCATTTGCGTAGTCCTGTAAGTCAAGAATCTCCCTATTATCCCTTTTGCTCAGGAACTTGCAAGTCCAGAAGTACAACTCAGTTAGTCCAGAAGTACAACTCAATTTTTTTATGTAGTCTGCACATCGCCAACAACTCTTTCAATAGTTTCTTTGCAGGAGTCACATCAGGACCAACCAAAGTGCCAATTTTTTCGGCTACTTCTTGACTGGCAGAGACGGGGCGGTCAATAGAGTATGACACATCTCTGGCTCCTATTCTCAATCTCTTCTCACTTATGTTCTTGCTGCCTGGTCGATGCTTATCTCCACTTTGCGGCATGGAGACGTCCATGCTAGTTGTTACCCGACCAGTTTTGTCTCCCTCATCACTTGACCCGCTGTTCTTCTCGCCGTCCGGATGAGCATCGTGCGGGTCTTTGTAATCCCTATCTTCAAACATAGAGAATCATGTCCGACACACATCTGTGACGGTGTGATGATACCAACTGTCACGGGGTGCCTTTCTTCTTAGCACAGAAAGGGACACCGTGCGGCAGTAGTCTGCTCCGCTAGACTACCTTCCGCCTTTTCTCGGGACGAAAGAGATTTTGATTACAAATAATAGAAAGCTTGAAACATGATTTAAGAAAACTTGATCATTGATTGCTTGAAAGCTAGAAATTACAATTGTTGAAAGCAGTAAATTACAATGGCTAGTGCAGGGGGCGAACACTAGAAAACTTGAAAGATTGTCGTTGTCGAAGGCATCCCCGAACAACACATTGTAGCTGTAAACCTCTCTGCAGTCTCTGTCTCTATATTCTTTGTAGTCCTTGTTTTCCTGTTCGACATGGAAAATAAGTGTCAAATACGAGGCGGCAGAACCAAAGTGATGTATGCATTACAATTAAAATGGAAACTCATTGCACGTGCAAAACATTCACGATTCTCTGTTATGCAAACACCACTTACATCAAAATCTTGGACATCTATGGTACTGACACACCAGTTTATTCATGACTATAAAAAGCAAAATCATCTTAGAAATCATCTGCTTTGTTGTCTCTGATGATGTAATATGTAGAAAGTGTGTAAACAAATAATTGTCGACAAAAAACACAATCAATTTACAAGGACCTGTAACTCCTAAAATTTCACCCAATAGCATCACGAATTAACAAATGAATCAAGACGAATTAAACAAAATACAGATTACAGAATGAGGTAGAAATAAGGACCTCTAGTTCCTATAATTTCACCCAGTAACATCATCAAGGCAACAAATGAATTAAGAACTATTTGATCATCATATCGACAACAATGAAAATTCAGGTAAACGTGTAAAATTCACATAATTTCAGAAAACAGAAGATTGCATCTACGTGGCACCCTTTTTTTCCATTGAACCCAATGGCACCGTTATTAATATTTCGATTTGAGAAAACTCAAACGCCAAGTCATTAGAGATTATCTTTGCTTCTACTGGAAAAACAATTTGGTACCTTAATCTTTCGCTCCCACCACTCATTTGAGGCAGCAATTATTCCCGTTGTGGAGATATACTCAACACCAGGGCTGTTCAACAACTCCGTGAGTCATTTATGCTTTTGACGGAGACAATCCCAATGATCTTCAACTGTTGCTTGGTCCAGACATGCTCAGAGTTGGTGTTGAACAACTGGATCACTTGCTCCCAGTTGTGTTTACTAAAGCACTTTCAGTTACGGTGACCATCGGCTATCATCGTCTCGCAGGTGGCAACAAAATTTTGGTTATCATGTTTGCTCCAAATGGCGTTCTTTCAGGCCGGTGCTTGGGTCTAGTTTGGAGGAGGGTTGGAGGTGGACGAGGAACCGTTGTAACCCATCTACAATGACAAGCCACAAAACATGAGAGTGTGAAATTTTTTTCGAGATGGTCATGAGGTAATTATGGTCAGACACAGTTAGATTGGACATCTCCATCTTGCAGAACTCGAAAATTCAAATGTCATATGGCCACCCATTAGTGACGTGCAAAAACCCAATATATAGTTCATAAAAACCATTTGCAGATTGTAAACTTCAGAATTAGATGCACTGTACTTTGATACCAAAATCTAATATCATCCGAAATTTTAGTTTTTCACACTATGCATAGAATCAATTATGCTATCTTGAACATTGCTCATTATGCTGAAGTCATTGAAGAAAATTAAGAGTCAAGCCCTTTTTACACAGACACATATAGAATTGCATATTGAAGACTGCGAATTTCTGACGTGAAAATGTAAATCATCGAAACCATCGACCCTTACCGATGACAACCGTGGATCCATGGTGTGAGCGTGGTGTCTCCTAGCCGAATTACAATATCGAGTCTAACAAGCGGCTTCTTCCTATTCGTCGAGAAAATGAATTACGATCAGAGGGAAGGAGATGTCAAAACGTCATCCTCCAACAATTTTGATGGAGTGCCTAAAGTCAAAGGGTGCGGATCTGGGCAGGAGATGTCACGGCAAGTTGTGTTGATATCGCGGTTTGGAGGCAACTGTTCATCGGTTGAAATGGGATGAAAGAAATGGGAGAGAAAAATGGCTTGGGTTGTTGAAGCGTGTAATGAGAAGGGTAAAATTGGGAATGGGAGTGGTATGGCCTGAGTTGGTACTGCAAAGTTGTCAAATAAAAAATTGGAGAACGGTAAGATTTTTGCTCACCAACGGTCCGAATTATAATTTTTCGTGCGCCCAAACACGCCCTAAGTAGAATTACACAACAATCATTCATTATAATAGTGTGAGGCATGTTGTCAAATAATCTCGGACCAAACCACACTTTCGAAAAAATGTAATACAAATTTGTAGTGATGTGACACATTATATATACTTAGGGTGTGTTTGTCTCCTATTATTGGGAGAAAAATGGAGTAACAAAAAATATTTTTTGAAGAATGTTTGGTAGAAATTTAAAGTAATTTTATTGGTTTGTGTATAGAATATTTTATTGGGTGAATGTGTGGTGGAGAATTTTACTGTAACAAACAATTTTTTAAATTAATGGTAGACAGACAGTGACTTAAATAATAATACTACTTGTACAGCTTTTTCCTTACAATGAAGATGCCATCCTCCATCTTTGTTTTCAAAAAATTGTGTGCAAGAAATTTTTTTCCTTTAAAAATGTCCAATAGTGTTTTATCACATGGCAAAACGTAAATAATGATATAAAAGATGATGTACATATAGCATGATTGATACTTAACTTGTATAACTCAATTCATTTGTTACAATTTCATTTAGTAGGCTGGCGTGTTTCACCTACTTTGAGATTTCACAACTATACTATCTAGTTATAGAATTAATTAAATTCAAGTGCGTAAAAGTAAGTGTGTGTGTGTGTGTGTGTGTGTGTGTGTGTCACATTTTGTAGGAAATAAAATAAATTATCAAAAAAAAAAGAGAGAGAGAGAGAGAGAATTAAACATTTGGTGAAAAGTACTACAGTTTTCATGGAGCTGGAATCAAGAACTATTGTTCCTTTATTCATTTGTTCCAGGGACTTCTACAAAACCGAATGGTTAAGACTAAGTTGCACAACTTTTGATTTCATTTTGGGGTGCATATTCTCCAAAACTTGACGTTATCTATCGATGAGGGATTCATTGTTATGAAATGAGAAAAAATACGACTTTTGGGGTGTCCATAACAAGAAATTTTATCTCCATTGGAAAATGGCGTATGAGATATCAAAAATTAGAGATTTGCCTAACAGATTTGGGTTTAGCATTTAAAATGCTAAATGTTACTATTCATTTTTAATTAGTCAAAGTCAATGGTTGAATTACCAAACTCAAGGTCAAATATGGACTTAATTGTAGTAAATTATTTTCTTTGGGTTTATTTTACAATTGATAATGTATGAGGTTTAAGATAGAGGATATTTATAACTAAGGATTTATTTATACATCATATGATAGGTTGGGGACTTCCTTTGCAATTACCCCTTAATGCCCCAATAATTAGTATTTCTAGACCCATTTCATTCATTTCCAAACATACACACATCAGAGAACCAATAGAGGAGAAGGTTCGAGAGAGAGAGAGAGAGAGAGAGAGAGAGGAGAAGAAGGAAAGATAGAAAAGAGGGGAAGAAGAAAGAAAGAAAGAAGTGTTATTTTCCTCAATTTGGATCTAATTTATCCATTTTTTCAAGAAGTAAAGGTATAATTTATGTTAACTTCTAGGGTTTTAATTGGTTGGTTTAAATTTCAGATTAGGTTGAAGATATACTATTCTTAGTTCAAGTCTCTTGTTTGATTATCTTCCATTTAAATCAAGGTAAGGCAATGTTATTTTTTGGGTAAACCCTAGAATTTTTAATTAGATTCTTGCATGAGGTATGTTGGTGGAATAGTTATGTTGATGAAATACTAGTTTGGAAGAAGGAATCATAAGTTAGAATATAAAAGTTAAATGGATTGAATTATGTTGCTAGTTTTCACTAGGTTTGAAGAAGGAATTGTATTTATGTTGGAATGAAGGTTATGTTAATGAATTGATTATTAGTAAATGGACTAGAAGTGTAATTAACTCCAATTGATTAAAGGAAAATTTGGAAAATTTATTCATGTATCGAGAAATTTTGGTTTAAGAATTATAGCGATAGATAATAAAGCTTCTTGATTTGTTAGTGGTTAAATTGGTTATTTTATATGGTATTTCATGTGGTGACGAAGAAATTAGAAAAGCTTAGGAAAAACTTATTTTTCAGAAATATTATTTATTAAATTTATATCATATAAGAAAGTTAATTATTTTATATATTTGATTTGACAGCATGTTTCTAATTAAACAGATTTTATAGTTAGTTTTCTTTTAAAAGTCAAATTCATTTCATTTAAATTATTTCTCTAGCATATTGTATTCATAGTATATATTTCAGCATATCTAAAGTTATTTTAAAAACCACCAAAAAGTACCTCATGTGATTTTACCCTTGTCTGCACTGGTGCGAATGTGTTTCCACAGTGTATGAATTTAGATGGTGATTTTACCCATTCTGCACTGGTGTGAATATGTTTCCACAATGTATGATCAGTTATGGTGATTTTACCTGTTCTGCACTATTATGAATGTGTTTCCAAAGTGTATGATCAGATTGTAGCTCTGCACGCGTATAACCAGAATTACAGAATTTTAGAATCGAATAGTTTTGCCATGTATATCGGTACTAATCGATACATGAGTAAGGTTATTCAGGGTACCTTTTTGGTGTAATATTTCAGTATTTCTACAACTTATTGGATTTTCGATTATAGAATTCAGATTATTCAGTTTTCAGTATAAAGCTTTCAGCTTATAGCATTAAATTAATTTTATTCGTTATACCTTATAGTTACTTATTCAGAATGAAGAACAAAAGCTTTTATGATGAAATCATGTTTCGATTTTTAAGAGTATTATCAGATTTCAGAATTTCTCAAAATTACAAAGGAATAAGAATTTTCAGAAAAAAATACGTGAATGGAAGAAAAATATACTTATTTGTAAACTATCCACTCACTGAGTTACAAACTCATATTTTGTCACTTCTTTTATTATCAGATAGTAGCTAAGTTGAGCAGCATTGGAGTTTGTTGATCCACCGAGTTGAGCCATTCCTTGTCTTTAATTGTATGATTCATTTTGTCAATTTACTCAGTTCATATCTCTTTTGAGATACATGCATGTTGAGTCAGAAAAATTATTATAATTCATGTATCCATATCATGGGCTCACTACATATTTAGTGTTTGAAATACATTTGAGGCTTTTATTTGTAAAATATTTGTAAATGTCAACTTCTTAGTATTGTATTTTGAATAATTCGAGTTTTGAGGGGCCGATGTACCCTGTTTAAAATTATATGTGCTGGTTTGATAAAATTGGTTATTGTTCAGGTGGTTTTAGTCCATATTACAGGGTTAACTTTGTCAAATTTTTTATAAAAGTGTGTCACAGTTTTAACATGTCATAGTTACTTTGATGGTGAGTCCAGCACTTAGTATATATATCATCGACACACGACACGTGTCACGTCCATTAGGGTGACTTGGAACGGGTCGTGTCATTAAAAGTACAAACTTGTTCTGTATGGGAAAATTTAAATTCTTTTGATTTGCCGAGGTTGACGAATTATAGAGAAATGTTAGGAATTTTAATATGGAAAATAATTTGGGAAAAATTAAAATCCAACAATATATAGTTATGTATGCTAGAAGCTGCCCCTTCCGTGTGCTTGATGGACACTGATATTAACTAAAACATTCGAAAATTAACAGAATTTAATTTTTGAAATTAGCTCTAGAGATCATTTGTTGATATAATGGTTGTTGAAGAATCAGATAATCTATTAAATACAATTCAATGGTACAACGTCAACTACACAATTACACGTACTAAACAACTCAATGAGAGGTGTTTGAAGGAAAATTTGAAAAATAAGCCCCAAAAGTTCAACTTAAATTAATTGATATTGAATTGGCAACATAGTTGTCATTTTGTCTTGGCTATCTACACTATTGTTCAGTTCGTTAAAGCATAAAGATCTTGCTTTGATTTGAGTTTAAATAAAGGTGGAGTATTCAAGATAAAATTTACTCACACAGTCAATATACACATCTAGAATAAAACAACGTAAAAGGACAGGCTTAGAACATGTTGGTTCAGATTATATAGAACTGAGTGATAAATAAATGGATAGTACCTATAAATTTCTTGATATGTGGGAAAAAAGAGTGATTTTAGATCGAGATCTTTCATTAACTAAGCCAGAACATACCAAGTGACATACTCCAGATGAGTGGCCGATCCCAATTCAAGGAGAAGATCCAAATTCAGATGAAATTGTAGCTGTTCTTGTATCTAAAAAAGGGGAGTTCACTTCCCGATTCGACCCATTCCTATAAATTGAGTGTTTATAAACAATCTGTAAGCATGAGCCAAAAATAGGCTTAGCTTCTTGTTGTATAAAATGTTTGTGATTTTAAAACTAAATAGATTGCCGTTGTATGTTGTTCACGAAAATATATTTCGGATTAAAATCACCGCAAGTGTACGGTTCGTTAACAAGTAATAAAGTGGACTTTTGAGTTCGAGTATCATCCCACGAAAATTAATTAATTCAATTCTTATTACCTTAACATTAACCGAAACTAAAATAAAGTGACGTTTTGTTGTGATGAAATTATAACGAAAACAATGCTAAGTATGTGAGTAAAAATTATTTAACTAAATTAAATGCAAACAGCGTTAAATGTAAGTTGGAGTGTTTGAATTTACGATGAATGTACTATGATCACGAATTCCTATGTAATAATTCTATTTAAACTCAGTTCTACACTTTGACAACGTGATGAAATATTGACAAATCAATGTTTCTAAATTATTCAACACTCTCTCGAGTAATGTCAAACATATTCTCATATATGACCCGATTATATCTATATGACGGATACGAACATACAAGAATGCATGAGATTTTATGAACACTTAAAGATTCACACAAGGTATGGCAACATATTCTATTATGTATATGACCCTATGACAATTTATATATTTCGAACATATTCTCCTTCTTTTAAATGTATAAAATAGGCCACTACACTCACACAATTAACATGCACAATAATTATGGAGAAAATAAGATCATATAAATCATTCAATATCTGAAACGTGTTTTTTGATGTCAAGAATTGTAAAACAAAGAATTAAAAATCATATTACATAGTTCATCGTTCCCTAGTATAGAAATAATTTAGCCTAGCATAATATCGAAATTATACAAATATAACAGAAAAGACATCACCGTGAAATTGACTAAACGTAATTAATTCTTGAAGTTGTCGTCTTTTTTTCAATTCTGCCGTCTCTGTCTTGTTCCGTTTCCTTGCGTAATTCCATTTCTTCTTCCTTTAATTCCAGCAGCCAATCTCCTTCAAGCTGTTTTTTTATTTCTTCCTTCAGCTGCCCTGTATGCGTGTATATTCTGTCCAATTTCAGCCTCTGTTCCGGGGTCCCGTATGTATATATAATTTCCGCCGTCTCCCCCTCTTTAAGTTGCTTCGGGTTCTTGTATGTATATCTAATTCAGCCTCAGAACCTCCCATCTTTCTGTCTGCGCGCGCGCGCGCTTGTGTATATATATCATCTTAGCCGCCAAAGTGTTGAATTAGAGTTCCATTTCTTCATTTTTTTCATCATCAGCCACCATCCAATTGCAAGTCCAACTGATTTTTAATTCCAAACCAAGTCAGCCACGAAATGGGCTTACTCCAATTACAAATCCCAACTAAGTATAAACTTCCTTTCAAGGCCCATTAACTTTGTGTTTCACCAAGTCATCCAATCTTTAGAATTAATGCAATTTAGTCCTTCAATTTCTATAGTGTAGACTTTGATCCGCAAAATTGTAGATTTTATTCAATTTCACCATTCTTTCTTTTCCAATTGCTATAAAAGAGTCCATAACTAAAAACAAAAGAAAATTAACCCACGTTAAGTAGAAATTAATAATTTGACGACATAAAATCCAAGTAATATGACACAAATAAGTGTGTAAAACGCACTTATCATATGTTGCAACCAAAATACCTACAATAAAATGTTGATATTTGTTTGGTACTTAAAATGCTAAGGCATGCATGCTTCATAAACTAAATTTTGGCATGTTCTCCGCAAGAGACACAATTGCATGTATATTGGACATAAAAACATTCTTGGAAATTCAATTTGTTATAAGTGTTATGCCATAAGTCCAATCAATTGTGAATATAAACACTTTTAATATATAATTGATGCATGTCATTTATGGCATATCAATTATTTAATTGAATTAATATTCTAATAAATTAAATAACAGAATTCGTAAATTCAAATCTTGGTAATTTGTTAATTATGCGAAATTGTGATTGTGAAATACAAATTATATATGATTGAATCTTAAATTATACATAGTCATAAGTAATAACGAGATACGGATATCATTATTACGAATAGACTATCATGTGTAACATTTATTACTTGTGAAGTAAGTAATAGATCTCACAAACTAAAGTGTGGTAACATTTAAATGAATATGTGCATATTTTGTTATAGAATAAAACATTGGAAACCAACTAGGAGATTCCATATGGATGACTATCTGAAAATCAGTGGTTAATCTCTAACGTTAGTGGAATTGTTCCTTCGACTTGAGGTTATCATAGTGCCTTATATGAGGACAGTCATACTTTGGTGATGTTGAATCTTGGATGTCAAGAGTCGCTAATACTGCATCGTTTGGGTATGTTGTGAATCATATGAAGGTCATAAATGATCAATAAAAGATTTGTCACTTTTAGATAGTAAATTATGATGATCTAAATTTCATTAATTTAAGTTGATAACAAAATCATTGGCTAATGTGTGCTCATAAGTCGAAAAAGAATTTTCGACTTGCATTAACTTAATAGTAAGATGAAATGCATGATCGATAATTGAGATTGACACATATTCATATCTCGTAATTGATTGGATCATATTGATGAAAAGATTATAATTTCACTATAAACGAACATGTTTGTGGTTTTGTCATACCACGTGATATTTCATGTCACATATATTGCTCTAATACATTGTTAGATGTCAATTTGAGACGACAGATGTGAATTTGTTATAAATTAAAAAGTGATATTTTAATTTATTGATTTTGATTAGATCAAAATAATAATTCACATCGTTAAGTATCATGATAGGGAATTTAATGGGTCACACACAAAATGAGAACTAGAAAAATGAGATTAACTAATTAATTAAAAAGTATTGGAGAATTAATTAATTGGTTGCTTGTTAATAGGCACAAATAAATTAATCCATGGACTAAAATTTAATTAATTGAATTAATTAAATATTGGATCAAGTGAAGTTTAAGACATAGACTAAGTCCACTTGGGCTTCTATTAATATGCTGGTAGGGTTCTAAAAAACAAAATATAATTCATTATTTTGCTAGTACAACAAAAGAAAAACAATAATTCTTGCATAATTGTTCCCTGTGTAGATTTTCATTGGAGGCTAAACAATTGTATATTTGTGAATTGCAGATCATGATTGTTTATTTTTAATATCAGCAAAAGAATTTGCAATATCTACATAAGTTATAATTCCTATAACAGTTTCTATCTAAATACAAAGAAGATCCTTAGTGGGAATTGAAATTATTTTATTTTATTTTTCGCTATGTATGATTAAGTAAATTCCCAACAGTGGTATCAGAGCATACTTTGTATTTGTTAGAAATTGTTTTACAAGATTGAACAATCAAATGTTGATTGTTATTATTTTCTTGAATCTAGCAATTAAGAAAATTATTTTTCATATTCAAAAATCTATTTTTGAAAATAAAAAAAATTTGGGTCAAAAAATAGATTGGAACATCGAGGCGACGAAGACGACAACAATGGCCCCCGTCGCACACGCACAAGGAGAAACCAACAACGCTCACCGTCACTGCAACTCTCCGCTGCATTGAATGTAGCAGCGCTTCGCGCTGTAGCGGCAGGAGGCCAACAACTAAAAGCCCCTACTCGATTAGAAGATATTGTCGGGGCTACCAAGGAGAGGGAAATTCGTATTGGATTTTCAGATCGGGTGAGGTGATTTGGAAGCATGGGCCTGTATTGCAATTTGAAAAATTACTGGCCCCTATTTGAAATTATGAAGAAAGGGTCAAGTTGCAATTTTGTTTTTAAAAAAAGGACATGTCATGCAATTTATAAATTTGAAGGAGTTTGAATTTGAATATTAAAGAGTTTTAAGTTTAATTTGACAAAAAAATATTTTAAATTAGATTTTAAAATTTTTTACCCTAAAATTTCAATTTTGACCCGTTTAAAATTGAAGACTTCCAATATTTTCGTTAAAAATTAATTTTAGCTTAAACATTAAATTTTGACCCTTAATTGAATTTTATTTTATTTAGGAGTTTTATCCTAATTAAAATGTTAATTCAATTTAAATTATAGTTATACTCTAATTTAGTATTTAATTAAATTTTTATTTTGCTTAAATTATCCACCCTAATATATTCTTGAAAATAGAGTTGGACTCTGACTTGATATTTAAATAGAATTTTATTTTAATTAAATTGTCCCACTCTAAAATGTTATGAAATTAGAGTTGGACTCTAGTTTGATATTTAATTAAATTTTGATTTTAATTAAATAAGTTTGCCTTAATTTCTTCAAATTAAAATTGAACTCTAAATTGGTATTTAATTAAAATTTGATTTTAATTAAATAAACTCTCTAATTAAATTAATTAGTTAATATTAGTTTACACGAACTTAATTGCTAGAAATTTAAAACTTATTTGCATATAATATTAGATATTGTATAGGAAACATTTATATGATGAATGTTTTATTAGTTGATGATTATGGACTTAACTATGTGGATGTATTAAATTATTAGTTTTATTCTTATTGTATTTTGGGCATGTGAACTTTTATTTATTTTGGACATGCGAGTCCGTTGTAATTATTATGCACATGCGCACTTAATTATTTAAGTTTGCACGCAAACTTGTGTAGGATATAAGTTGTAGTTGACTAATTGAAGATACAAGAAGAGAAGGAGACCATAGAGATGATGCATTGTATGAATCAATGCAATACCCCCTAAATACTGACCAACTGGATGTGCAATAAAAAATATATAATTATAACGATGAGAAATTTGCAAGTAAAATCACTCGTTAAAATATTAAGTCATATTTATATTCGTTTTCCATCATTATAGTGAAAAATTATAGTCATAAATCGATCAAGCCTGGTCTATTAGGGATATATTTGACACTATGAAATATTATATATTTCTGANAGTACACTCAAGGAGATAAATTTTAGAGGCATGTTAAGCTAACACATAAGATGTGTGAAGACAAAGAGTTGTCAGCTTAATGATTTGGGAGTTGTATGAAGATACAATTGATAATAGTATCTACCCAAATGTTTTATTAAGGCTCGTTGAGTACACTCAAGTCTTAATATAACAAATGTGATTCTAGCCCATTGGGAGTAAAGTATAAGTTACATAAATTTATGTGAGTGTCATAAGTTTGAGTTAAACAGTGAGAGCATGATTAATATAATAAAAAATCATGTTAAATTAATTAATGCACTTTATATGTTATTATTTTCTTTTCGTCATTTATATTTATTGAATTATGAGTAATCATATGTTTTTAAGAGGCATACTGAATGTCAACAATCAAACCAAATTTTCTTGATTCACACAGCAATTTGAGAATTGTTCTCAAGCATGAGAAAATAGGTTATGTATTTGAGTAGTTCTTTCTAGAGACACCTGTTGATGGCTCGATTAAGGAATATGTAAATACTATAATAAAGTACTGCAACATGTATAATGCTTGCAGCAATGTCACCTGAATTACAAAAGTAACATGAGGGTATAAATGTTAACACATGATTTTTCATCTCAAAGAGTTGTATGATAAATAATCACATGTAAAATGATATGAGATTAATAAGCAACTATACTGGTGCAAAATGACAGAGGGATCTTCAATCATTGCTCATGTACTAAAGATGGTAGGTATTGAGAAGTTGTCTCAATTGAGTTTAATCATGGACTGTGAACTAAGTATTGACTTGGTTTTATAATCTCTGCTAGAGATTTGTTCATAATTAAATATGAATTTTAATATGAATAAGCTTGAGTGCACAATCTCTAAGTTGCTAAACACTTCAGACAGTCTGCTAAGCCCAACAACGAAGTTAGTAGTGGGCAAATCTTAGTCATTAATACATCTGAGGGCATTCGAAGGAAGTCTGAATGATGCTTTGGGAAAGCATCTACGATGGCTAAGACAGTCAAAGTAAATAAGGACATTATCAAATCTGATGACCCTTAATACCATTGTGGAATGAAAGGTCATTGGAAGAGAGATTGCAAGGTTCATGTCTACTTCGTTAACTTTTTGGATATTAGATACCATATATGAATTTCATATTTGTATAAATATACAGAAACTGAATAGAAAGTAAACCACTGTAAGAGGGAGAAGTTGACCTACTCATTGAAAATGAGCAAATATTGATGCATTGCTTGTAGAAACATATTTCTTGCCAATGTCTTTAGGCTTAATATTAGAATTAGAGTAATGTTATTATGTTCTCACCATTACAAAGAACATTATTTGAATTTCATGTTCGGATATGAATTATTTTAATGTTAAAGACAATTCTTGTTCATTTTTATTTTGATAAGATGTTAATGGTTATGATAAATTACAAAATGATATTTATATTCTAAATACTGAGTATTCCATAATAAGTATAGAAATTAAAAGACATAAAATGATAATATGAATAACACATATATCTGACATTACAGAATTAGTCACATAAATGAGAATGCAATTCTAAAATTAAATAGAGATTTCTATTTGGGTCAAATGATTTTGAATGATTTGACAAATAGGAATCATGTCGTTAGGTACAATAACTAAACCTCCTTGAAAATGTGCAAGATCTGCATAATTACTGGGTTTAATCCATAATGATGTATGTGAACCCATGCCAACTAATGCTAGATGATGTTTCTCTTATTTCATCACATTTACTGGTTACTAGTTCAGAAATTGTTATGTATATTTGATGAAATTCAAGCATTAAACGCTTGAAAGGTTCAAGAGATTCAAATTAAAAATAAATAAAACAAATAGATAAATGTATTTTCACACTAAGACTTGATCGAGATGAAAAATATCTAAAACTAGAATTCAAATTATCTAAATGAGATTGTGATTCTCTCGTAGTGAACCCCGCCATATACATCGCAGCATAACGGTGTATTTGAATGGAGGAACCACACATTATTAGAAATAGTACAATTAATAACAAGCCATGCAAACCTCTTAAAATTATTTTGGTGTCATGCACTAATTGCCACGTGTTACACACTAAATCGTGTCATATTTAAGTCGGTTGACAAAACTCCATATGAGTTATGGAAAGACAGAAAACTTAATTTGTCTAATATTAAAGTTTGTGGCTATGACACTTATGCGAAGTGCTATAAATCGGATAAGTTAGAGTCTAAGTACGATAAATACATATTTGTGGAATATCCAAAAGAGATATTTGGATATCAATTATATAATCTCACTAAGAAGAAAGTCTTCATCTTAGGACATACCATCTTCCTAGAGAAACAATTCATTCTAGGATAGGACAGTTGGAGCAAAATAAAACTTGAAGGAGTTTAAGAGTTCACAAATATAGTTGACCAAGTAGATGAATCTGAGTCTGATCCCATACTTGATGAGGGACATACTATTGATCAGAAAGTAGAGACTTCTGAGGACACGTCAGCTCCGTGTAAATCTTATAGGATCATTCGAACTTCTTGAAGGTACGAATCCATGATTACTAATCAAGCATTATTAATCGAGAATGATGAATCTACTAGTTACACAAAAACAAAGTCAAGTGCTGACTCAAAATGACTGCAAGACACCGCAAAATTTGAGATGAACTTGATGTATATGAACAATATTTAGACCTTGATCGACCGACCTGATGGGATAGAACCTATGAGTTGTCAAATGGTTTACACAAAAAAGGTCAACATGAATGAAAACATCCATACATACAAAGTATGGATAGTAGCAAAAGGGATTACAAAGACAAAGGGTTGATTTTAATGAAACATTTTCACCTATAGACATCATAAAGTACATTCGGATTTTGCTTATAATAGTTATATATCATGATTATGAGTTATGAAAAATGGATGTCAAAATTGCTTTCCTTAACATGAACTTGTAAAAGGAAGTATACATGACACAACTCGAATGTTTTGAATCCAAAGATGTCAACAAGGTATGCAAACTTGATAGATCCATATATGGATTGAGACAAACTTTTAGGAGTTGAAATCTTCAATTTGATGAGAAAGTCAAAAGATTAGATTTTATCAAAAATGAAAACGAATTGTATGTTTACAAGAAGATAGTGAGAGCATTTTCGCATTACTGATATTATATGTATAAGACATATTATTAATAGGAAACAACGAATTTCAATCGTTAAAATTATGATTGTCAAATAATATCTCCAGGTAAGATATGGTAGAAATAACTTGATCTATAGAGATAGATCTAGAAGATTGCTTAATTCATCTCAATCTATGTAGATAAAATTTTGAGAAGATTTTATATGGAGAAAATGAACTGAGAGTTCGAGGATACACTGATGCTAACTTCTAGTCAGACTAGAATGATAGCATATCACAAGTATGATATTGGTTTACTCTTAAGCGGTGTGTTNAGAAGTTCATTACTGAACTTGGAATAATTTCTTACATTGTTGATCACATGCTTCAGCATTGTGATAACAATAGAGCAATCGTGCAAATGAAGTAATTAAGGTCTTGTCAATGATCCAAACATGTGTTAAGGCGATATCATCTCACTGAAAAGTTAATACAGTGACATGACGTAAAGAAAGAACGAAATCTCATAAGTTATTAAATTGAAAATCCATCGACAAAGAGTTGTCATAGCATAAACATGATTATCATATAGACTCTTATGATATTAGATACATAAATGATTGAATTTAGTGCAAGTATGAGTTTTATGTGTTGTACTCTAAGTCCAATCAACTGTGGATATAAACACTTTTAATATATAATTGATGCATGTCTTTTATGACGGATCTATTATTTAATTGAAATATTCTAATAAATTAAATAATAGAATCCGTAAATTCAAGTCTTGGTAATTTGTTAATATCAATGAGTTGTGATTGTGAGATACAAATTATATATGACTGGATCTTAAATCATCTGTGGTCATAAGTAATAACGAGATACGGAAATCGTTATTACGGATAAACCATCACGTGTGATATTTTTTACTTGTGAAATAAGTAATAGATCTCACAAGCTAAAGTTGTGATGACACTTAAATGAACAAGTGGATGTTTTATTTTAAAACAAAACATTGGAGACCCACTGAAAGATTCCACATTGATAACTATTTGAGTGTTAGTTGTTAATCTCTAACATTCAGTGATGGAATTGGTCCTTTGACTTGATGTCATCATAGTGTCTTATATGAGGACAGTCATATTTTGGTGATATTGGATATTGCTCTGCCAAGAATCGCTAATATGGTATCGTTCGGGTATGTCATGAATTATATGAAGATTATGAATGATCAATAGAGAATTCATCACTCTTGGATAGTAAGAAATTATAATTTACATTTCATTCAGTTAAGTTGATAATGAAATCATTGGACAAGATATGCTCATAAGTCGAACAAGAGTTTTCGACTTATATTGACTATAAATTAAAATGGATATTTTAATTTATCGATTTTATTAGATTAAAATAATAATTCATATGGTTAGGTATCATAATCAAGAACCTAATGAGTCTCACACAAAAGGAAAACTAAAAGAATGAGATTAATCAATTAATTAAGTAACAAGCGTTGAAAAATTAATTAATTGTGCTATTTGTTAATAGGCTCGAACTAATTAATTGGATTGGGTAAAGTTTAAGAGACGAGCTATGCCTACTTGGAAATCTATTAATGGGCTGCTAGAGTTTGAAAAAAAAAAAAATTCATTATCTTGCTAGTATAAGAAAAGAGAAATCACAATTCTCTCATTCTTGTTCCTTTTGTGGATTTTCATTAGAGATTGGACAATTGGACAGCAGTAGATTGTAGATCGTGATTGTTCGTGTTTCAAGATCAGCAAAAGAGTTTGCAGAATCTACAAAAGGCATAATTCATATAATAGTTTCTATCTAAACACAAAGTAAATTCTTGATGGGAATTGAAATTATTTTATATTTCGCTGTCCATGATTAAGTAAATTCTCAACATTTGTTTGCTACAAATTTTGTAGAGACGTCGTCTTACTGAATGCAATTTAATAGCATTGCAAATTTATCGACGTTTCATCGTAATGCAGATTCTTTTGAGGAAGACAAATGGTGGTTTTGGTTAATCTAATATACGATCTTATTGTGTTTTTTTTATCTTACTTCTTTGCAAGTTCTGCTGCAGGTTTTTATCAGAAATAATTGAATGCTTTATTTGTCCTTTAGAATCTCTTGTTCTTCAACTGGAAACAGTAATTCATTGTTACAACCTTGAATGAAAGATATCTTTCTAAATAAAACAAGCAGCATTATTAAAATAGGTTGCTGTTTTTGACCTTTTTCTGTGCTGGCATTGTGCTGGAAAAGGACGTATCTGCTCCATTCATTGAAATAGACAAAAGAATATAAATTTGGCACTGATTTAAAATTCACTTGCCTTAACTACCTATTGATGAAACCAGATATTCAGCTAATTCTCACACTCGGTGCATTGTTCGGCATACAATACAGAAGACTAAATTGAAAGATTTCGAATTTCAAATTTACTCGAATTCTAACCACTTAATCTTGAAGAACTGAAGGTAAAATTTGGTGGCATCTTGCAATTTCATTTTAAAATACTGTAATGTTCAAGATTGCACTTTTCATCTGAATATTTCTCTTCTTTTAGCTATACAGAAATATTATCGCTAAACATTGTTCACTTAATGAACAAACTGTTAACTCCATCAGCTTCCAGATTCAGAAATGCTTTGCAGTGATGGCCGCCATGTTTTAGACCGTATAGCAGTTAAATTCGTTGATCCTGACCTTTGCTGATGACTGTTGTGTCTCACAGGCTGCAAAAATGGAGATAATCATCAGTATCATATCATAGAAATGTATAGTTTTCTTGAGACGTTATGAAATGCTCTGTAGTTGTGATTTTATCATCAAAAATGAATAATCATTTGTTCTCAGTTGTGTTACTGTTAACCTTTCTTTCGCCCCAGTTGTCTACAGAGGCCGAATCATCTTATGGCAGAATGTTTTGTAGAGGATTGGAAAATAGTCGACAGTATTAAGGAACAGAAGAAGTTAAAATCTTGTTTATTTCACTAATAGTCGTGCTTAGTGTGTCGTGTCAAATAGTTTTATGGTTCTTACCAATTCTCCAGTGTAATTCTTTTCTCAAAAATTCATAAGAAAAATTGCCAATTTAGTGTATACGTTTTTACAGTTTTTGACCTATTTCTTTGCACATAAATTTTATTAAAGCACACTGAATTCACCTCATCATTCTTCTCCCCTGCAGATTTTCCAGTTTCTGATTCGCAGCTTCGATTCTGCATTTCTGCCACTGGCGTTTGTTCTGCTGAATCCAGCCGTTTTTCCTTCATTTTCGCATATTTCTTTGCTCTCAACACTTTCATAACCTCTGTACACACAAAGAATTGAATAAAAATTTCAACTCATGTTCGGTCAAGATGATTGAATAACACTGGACAGTAATACAAAAGAAAAAATAAGGTATCTAAAATTTGTTGATACACGTTATTACAGGATATGAAGCAGATCATGAACTCACCTTGTGTTGTGACCAGTCGATAAGCTCGGCCGAGAACTAATGTATCAGTTGGCCGGAGAAGCTTAACGCGCGTAAAGCGCACCGTCTTGTCATCCGAATTCCGTTCTCCGTCGACTGGCAAAGGTATTATGAGAGAAACGTAATGTCCTGGGTTCATTTTCATCACCTCGCTTGCTGACACCGGCCAGTACATTCTCTCTAGTTTGCCATTTGGATGTTGTATCACAAGTGCTGCAGCATCAACAGCTTGACAATTCCCCATTCTCTCTCTCTCTCTCTCTCTCTCTCTCTCTCTATATATATATATATATATATATATAATCTGTATGTGTAGAAATGTTTGTGCGGAACAGAAGAAGAAAGAAAAAGAGAGAGATAAGAAGGAACAGGAAGATAGGAGGTGAAGCAACCAATAGTCCCTCTCTAACCAGTAAGTCCCCCCACCCCACCTCCAAGAATGGTAAAATAGGTCTACTTCAAGCCAGCCAGCCCTCCATTCCCTTTACCTCAACAAACTTATGATTTAAATTCCTATAATTCATATTGTAAACATTACTGTATTATGCTTTCGATAATTGTATAATGATATGTATTTATTTGTATGTATTTTATTATCTTTACGTTAGGAACAAGAGGGCCCGGCAATGTTGCTTAGACAATGGTGGATCGCCACGTGGTTTTACATCAAAGGTGGTAGTGGCGATATTTTAATGGCACTTCTCATTGGTTTCGGATGTCGTAAAATAATTTTGACTTTACTAGTAAAATACTTATTTTTAACTTATAAGTTAAACCCTTTTTTTCTATGCCAAACATGCTCATATAATTTCATGTTTTGTCTATTCACTAAATCAATTAGGATATGATCTTGGGTAAAGGGTTCAGATCTATTTTGACATAACTATGATGTGCTAGGAGATGCTCAATGGACTTTTTATTTAATGAAATATCTTTGTAGATTTGGATGGATGTAAAAATGACTTTTTACATAGATATGAATTGCTTAATTTCGGATCACTCAATTAGCAAGTTATCGATAGAAAATGAAAGGATATCCCTATTTGAGAAGGCTATATGAAGTAGAAGGAAGTGTACGAATTCTTAGAAAATGCTAATGTCAGTATGAACATACTTTCTTTGATTTGAAAACAAATTTCATAAATAAGTTAAAAACCTTGTTTTTTTTACTTTTACTTCGGTGTTGACCATATGTGACTTATTTTTTCTCATAATTAATTAGTTAGATATTTTGAAAACTTTACTTGATCTATTGATTTTGTCAAGTATAAATCGATTACTTGACGAGTCATTTCAAGGCAAGTTCGATCAACCAACATTAGTCAATATTCTCTCAAATATCATTTACCTATTTTCACGAAAAAATAACTTTGTTTGATAAAATGAACTTCCAAAACTTGCGTTAACCAAAAGTATCACAAAACATTTCAAATCATTGACTAAATGTAAATATTAAGGACTAGGATTAGTACTAAAATCAAATCAAATAAATGTATTCATCAAAGATTCCATTGTCCCTTTACCAACACCTTAGACTGCGTTTCGTATGGCCTTAATCTCTTGGCTACAAATTCAATGTGAACAACCTGACTTATAATTGTATATTGGTGGCCACCCTTTGCTCTTTCCTTATTTATTTATATCTTACAAAATAAAATTTAAATTTGGAAAAAGTAATGTTTACATGAAAACGTGTTGTTGAAAAGTTTATATCAATCCATAGTGTTCCAAGTATGGAGTCAATTTCATCTTTAATTAAGATCAGTATTCTAAAAGGCGTAATGTGTGGTAATGTCTGAAGGCCAAGATATGGATTAGACGAGACATAGACGTAAAAAAATATATTTTCTTATTTTAATATTGTTTTAATTTTTAATAATTAAAAATAATACCTATCGAACATCTAAAATAAATTTATAGGAACTTTATACATTTTTTCAAAAATTTCTAACAAAAAGATAAGTTTCAAATGTAAATCAGTCTTTAAATTTTAACTTTAAAAAATTGTATTTTAAAAAATAATAATAATGTGCACCTAAGCATGATTAAGCTCGTTTTAGCGGTCTCGACGACTCGTTGACCGCTAAATAAGGTACAAACCTACTTGGCTTGGCATTTTTGTTGTGCATCGTACCTAGATGACACCTAAACGCACATTTTAGAGTTCTGATTAAAACTGCCCAAATAAATTATTTCCGATTAAAAAAATAAATTTTATTCTCTAAATTCAATATTAATTAGGGAAATTTCACCAGAGATCCTTAACCTTTGCAAACATGTGCAAATAGATCTCTAAACTTCAAATACTGGCACTGCAGTCCATCCGACACGAATTTCCCTTGTCTCGTCGCACCCCAGCTAAAGTCGTCCCTCAGCACAAATCTATCGTTCCTCGCAACCCATCAGCTTCTTCTTCTCTTCATTTTATTTTTATTGATAAAATCATTAGTGTCTAATTTATTTTATCCTCACAAGCATTGCTCACATGCCTATTTAATGCAACAAATGTGGTGAATGAAGACACTCAAGATTTAAAAGTTAGGAATCCATTTACAAGTTTAACAAAGGTTGGGGGTCTTTAATGCAACCTTTTCATAGGCTTCAGCATCTTCAACTGATAGCTGATCGTATAATATATTTTTGAAAATGGAAATAAAAGTGATTATAGTTGCTTTTTTTAAAGAAAAAAAAGAAGAAATGAGTAGATATTGCCATCAATATTATATACTGTTTAAAAAGTGGGAACTGCCAGCCTGAAGATTAGTCTTAAGATGCTTTAATACAATGATGGACATTAAGAACCTCAAACTTTATTAAAATGTTGCCTTTAAGCTTAAGTGATGTGGAATATTTAGTAAAAAGTAAACATTTATGTAATTGTATTATAATATAGAGAATTAATTATGTCTATATCTTTTTAAGCGAACGCCAGCTAGCTACTTTCAAAATTCAAGAGAACTTGAACACAAAGCAAATTCAATCACTGGTTCTTAATTGCTTTGTTTTAGTTTTGAGTTTGGAGATTCTTGTAGAAGATGAGATCATGAACAGTAATTTATGTATTATAGATTTTCTCTTCTAGTTAGTTCTCGACAATTTATAAATTACTTATGAAACATGTAAATTTAGATGTTCAAATTGAACACATGAATTTAAAAAATTTATTAAAAAGAATTGAAAGAAAAAAAGCTCGCACGACTAGTTGAATGGGTCACAAACTTGGACCACATCCTGATATGAGCTTTTCATGGGGAAGCCGACACGGACTTTGTTCCCCCTCCTAGTTGCTAATATCTCAGAGGGTGAGGAACAAAAGGAGGAATCTATCGGAGAAGGAACATGCATTTAGCTAGTTGGTGAGGATCATCAGTGTAATTGAGAATGAGACACACCCCATACTCTTACGTGAGGCAACCTAAGGAATTTTTCCAGTTTTGACACCTCTAGGTGAATTAAAGGGCAAGTCGAGTATGAACCAAATTTTAAACTTGATCTTTTAATGATCTTGTAAATATAATTACGTTTTTTGTAGAAATGATTGAGAGGTACACCACTCAAGCCCACAACAGCAAATAAATCAAGAAAAGTACTAACTGTGTGAAAATGAGATTATATATACGTGTATTACGTATGTACACATATTCATACACATGTATATGTTGGAAAACCCTAAATCGAATCGATATTTTGACTCTTAGTAAAGAGGATTCAACTTGAACAATTTCAAACTCCCCGTGCTTTGACGTATTTTTATTCACAAGTACTAGTAACCACATCTTATTGATGTGAGTCTACGTAAGCCATGTGAGATGTTGGGCATCTTAGTTTGAGTACATTAAATATGAAATGGACTGTTGTCTGTCCAAACATGACCTAAGTAGGGGACTAGAAAACACCATTTTCTTTATATTTATTAAAAAGGGTTTTAACTTCTTGTGGCCACAGGCATTGGCAGTCATTAATATTAAATGCTGATAGTCTTAGTTTTCTACTGTTCGAACATATTTTAATGAGAAAATTTATTTTCTACGATTTTTGATTGTACTATGTAGGGTACACAAGTTTTAAAACATTCTGAAGGTCTCGTTAAGACTTGTCAACCTAACAAACATTAATTTTTAGGTAAAGTATAATGTGCAATAATCAACAATGCGAATATGTAGATGCGACGCTCCTATTTGACCTCAATTTCTATAATTTATGTTTCTTCAAATTCATTTTCGACACAAATTTTAGGAGACTCGCAACTTTTATATTTTTTCAACAACACATTTCATCAGTTTTTATCAGAATTTATTAAAATTCTGATTTTAGCCAAACCAAACCGTGGCTAATTTGAAGGAAAGGATAAATTCCAGTGTATATTATTGACAATGGTTCACTATACTTATACAATCATGTAGGCTATTTACAAAAATAATGTATAAGGTAAATTTACATTTTGTCCATACAATTGCCACCTATTGATTTGTGCCAAATATATCAGAATTTTGTCCATATAATTGCCACCTATTGATTTGTGCCAAATAAATCAGAATCACTAGCTGGATGTGTGTGGACATTAATCCCTTTACCCTCCCTCAAGCTTAATGGAGCAACTCTGAGATTGTGCTTGGACTGGAGAAACGCAAACCGATCGCGAGAGAGGCCTTTAGTAAAGAGATCGGCAAGTTGATGAGAGGATGGAACGTAGCGAGTTATTAGAGATTTGCAGGCAACGAGTTCCCGAACAAAATGATAATTGATCTCAATGTGGCAAGTTCTAGCATGGAACACTGGATTGGTAGCCAAGTGAATGGCTGAGAAATTATCGACATAGATGCAAGGAGCGGATGAGATTTGAAGGCCAAGTTTGCGAAATAAATAATCGAACCAACGAAGTTCTGCAGTTGTATAAGCAAAGGCCCGATATTCAGCTTCCGTACTAGAGCGAGAGACGATGGTCTGCTTCTTGGCAGTCCAAGTAAGAAGGTTGGGCCCTAAAAAGATGCATGTCCCAGTGGTAGACCTACGATCATCAATAGAGCCAGCCCAATCAGAGTCAGAGAACCCATGTAGGAAGTGATCGGAAGAGCAATGAAACACAAGGCCATGTTCAAGAGTGCCTTTCACGTAATGAAAGATGCATTTGACAACCTGTAAATGTGTAGTGCGGGGACTATGCATGAATTGGCAAACTTGATTGACCGCAAAGGAAATGTTAGGGGGAGAAAAGGTAAGATACTGAAGACTACCAACCATGCTCCGAAATAGAGTAGGGTCAGAAAGGGGATCGCCTTCAGTGCAAGAAAGCCGAGTGTCCGATGGAAGTGGAGTGGGACATGTTTTACACTCTGTCATATTAAATAGTCTAAGGAGATCAACTGCACACCTTGTTTGTGGCCAAAAATAGTGAGGAGGATGTGCAGGATATTTCCATACCTAGGAAAATGAGAGATCACCCATCCGACGACCGTCAAAGGTATAGCACAAGAGATCCAGAAATGATTCGATATCTTGAGTAGCAAAGCCAGTGACTATAATGTCATCAACATAGACAAGAATGAAGATGGAACTAGCTGAAGAGTGGGAGAAAAATAGAGAAGTATTAGAGCGGTTGTGAGTGAACTTATGGTCCAATAGGAAGGACCGAAAACGTTGAAACCAAGCACAAAAGGCCTGCTTAAGGCCGTAGAGAGCTTTATGAAGGTGACAAACATGGAGAGGCCGAGAGGGATCATGATAACTTGGGGGTTGCTTCATGTAGACTTTTTCTTGTAGGACCCCATTTAAAAAGGTATTGCGAACATCAAGTTGTTGAAGTGGCCAGCCATAGGAAGTAGCAAGTGTAAGAATGATACGGATCGTAGTTGGTTTAACCACTGGACTAAATGTTTCGTCAAAATCAAGCCTTCATTTTGATTAAATTCCTTGGCCACAAAACGTGCCTTGTAGCGATCAATGGACCCATCTGATTTTTGCTTCACCTTAAATACCCATTTACAACCTACAATATTCATAGAAGGGGATGTTGGAACCAGAGATCATGTATTATTACGCATGAGAGCATCATACTCATTGTTCATAGCAGATTTCCAATGAGTATACCGAGCAGCAACTGTAAAGCTGGTGGGTTCATGATTTAAGGGATCTGACAATATAGCAGAGGGTCTAAAGGGCAAAGGGTGAGGACTAGTTTGGGAGTACAAGGATGAGAGGGAACATAATTTTTTTGGGGGGTTCGAAGAGTCGGGGGAGGAAGATGAAGAAGCCGGATGGTTTTTGTGGCAGGTGGAGACAAGTCCAAATAAGAGTTTTAGGGAGGAAAGCGAATACCTAACCTAGGAAAGCAAGGGTCCAAAGGAGATGAAGGCCCATGCGTGGAAGATGCACCTAAATGAGAGGGAAGCCCACTAGAGGTATCCTCTGGGCTCGATAGGGAGGAGGAAATAGGCTGAATTTCGGATGTGCTAGTGGTTGGGAGATGAATGTCATGAGGGCCAATTAAATTCTTACTTAATGTGGTAGGAGATAGAGGCCCAGTTGGCATGGATGTTGTGCTTGGAGATGAGTTTGTAGCATATGGAAAGGTTGCTTCATCAAAAATAACATTTCGTGAAATATAGACTCGACCACTTGTCATGTCAAGGCAACGATACCCCTTGTAGTGAGCAACATATCCAAGAAATATGCACGGAGTGGATTTAAAAGCAAGTTTATGTTTGTTATATGGTACTAAATGAGGAAAGCAAGCACACCCGAAACTCTTAAGCATAGTATAATCTGGGACTCGAGAGAAAAGCCTTTCAAATGGAGACTTGGAGCCAAGAAGAGGTGTCGGCAATCGATTAATCAAGAATACTGCGGTAGAGAAAGCTTCAACCCAAAATTTGAATGGAATGTAAGATTGGGCTAAAAGACAAAGGCCCATGCTTACAATGTGACGGTGTTTCCATTCTACCACTCCATTTTGCTGAAGAGCGTACGGGCAAGAGATTTGGTAAGAAATCCCATGATTACGAAGAAATGAGATAAAATGATTGCTCATGAATTCACCGCCACCATCGATTTGAATTTTTTTAACTATGGATTTAAATCGATTTTCAACCATTTTAGTAAAAGTAATGAAAGTGGATAAAGCCTCGGATTTTTGTCCCAATGGATAGAGCCAAGTGAATCGGGTGTGATTATCAACAATGGAAAAATAATAGCGAAATCCGTGATTTGAAGGAATATGTGAGGGACCCCATAAATCAAGATGCAATAAATCCAATGGAGATTGTGCATGTATGTAATTCAAAAGGATGTCGACAAGATTTACCCAATGAATAAATATGGCATTCTTAATAAAATTAATTGCACCACGAACAGGTAAATTGCATGTATGTAATAGAATACTAAAGACAGATTGTGTAAGGTGACCAAGGCGGGTATGCCAAACGTCTGGAGTTGTACGAGCACCATAGAAAGCCATTCGACTGGTGGTGGGTGAAGATGGTTGAATATGATAGAGTCAATTCGAGCTATTCCCAGTTAGAAAGATATCCCCGTCTTGTTGTCCTTTACACGAAATCCATTAGAGTCAAATTCAAGAAAGCAGACATTATCACGATAAAGATGACGAATGGATATTAAATTTTTTTGAATAGCAGGAACACACAAAACCTCATTAAGATTTAGTAATTTATAGGGTCTGATTAATTTTGCATTCCCAGTATGAGTAATTTTTAGTTTATTCCCATTACCAACAACTATAGTGTCTGTACCTGTATAAGGGTGAGAGTTCGAAATATTATTTGGATTAGGTGTTATATGATGGGTTGCCCCGGAATCAAAGCACCACATGGAGTTTTGGGCTGTTGTAGATAAAGGAATGTTTTGGGCCACAAAAGTCTGAGGCCCACGTTCTAGACAATAACTGGTTATGTGACCCAATTTGTCACACCTGAAACAGGTTAAGTTTTTGCGTGGAGGAGCTGTTGTGGGTGTGGGAAGGAGAGGTGGACGTCCATCGGTGAGAGATGGTGGGGATTGAGGGTGGCGGTCCCTATTCTACACAGGTGAACGGTAACCAGAAAGGAAGAATCGACGTCCACGGCCTCAGTTGACTCTACCAAGTCCCCTGTCGCTACTATGATGGGAAAATGAATTTTGATTTCGATCAGTGGGTCTCCGGTCAGCAACCATGGCAACTCCAGATGCGATGGTAAGATTGAGTATCCTCTGTAAGTGCTCATCTTTCAACACTAAATCGTAGAATTGATCAAACTCCAGATCGGGATGCATATGAAGTGTCATAGCTAAATTTCTGAATTCGAGCCCAAGTCCGTCGAGAGTGTAGGTGATGAGTTCATCATCATCTATAGAACCACCAGTAAGTTTTAATGAATCAAAGAGTGATTTTGCTCAATTGAGATCGTCAGAGATTTATGTGTTACTGTCCCATTTAAGTGTTCGAATTTCATCTCGGAGGAGACGCATACGGCTGCTTGCTAATGGTAAGAGTCACTTCGCCAGTAGATTCCATGCCTGAGAAGTAGTAGAACATGAGATGGGAAGTGATTTAGTGGAAGGTAAGGATGTAGCCTTGATCCAACTAAGAACTAATTTGTCCCAAGAGAAATCTGGATGGACAGTATCATCTGCCATTACTTTGGGTGGATCCACTGTGATTTTTATGACATCTCCAAGTTCATGTATGTCCAGAATATCTGTAAATTGAGATTTCCAACTGAGATAATTATCCCCGTCCATGGCGACAAGGAATTGAGATGAGATATTATAAGTGAGAGGGAGAGAGGAGTTGGATGGAGTGGTGAGTTTAGACAATTCTGTGATCAATTTTGTCAGATCTATGGTACTGGACTCGCTGGACTGTGGTGTTTGGGCCACTGAAAAGAGATGAAAAGTTGGATCAAACAATTTTCGGCGTTGGCCTGTTATAGCTCTAATACCATGAAGGAAATGATAAATTTCAGTGTATGTTATTGACAATGGTTCACTATACTTATACAATCATGTAGGCTATTTACAGAAATAATGTATAAGGTAAATTTACATTTTGTCCATACAATTGCCACCTATTGATTTGTGCCAAATATATCAGAA
>CAIGRB010094616.1:0-15799 GCA_903798255.1 Fraxinus quadrangulata | reverse complement strand
TCAGCGAACGGGAGATTGAACACATTCTATTCAAGGTAGAATTCATCCTACACAAGATCAAAAGTTCAACCCTTCAATAATATATGCGCTCATCATATTGAAAACATCAAATCCATCAAATCAAACATCGGATTGCATTCTTCGCTTGGGTTTATCAGAAAGATTGTGTCGTCAACTTTGCTCCATTGAAGATCAAGAAAAAATTTGAAAAATGAGAAGTTCTTGGAAAGATGTACAGGAGATAAACTGCGTAAAGAGTCAGGATTGGAGTTCGTGTGCTCATTTCAGGATGACTGCTTTATAAAGAAGAGCCAGGATTGGTGTTAGTGTGCACATTCCAGAAGGGCTGCTTCAAATTTCAGACAGGAGATTAGAAAGCTTGTGTGGTCAACTTTACTGGTAGTCTATAAGTTTATCAAAAGTTTATAGTGGATCTTTGACTGGCAAAGTTCCCGAAGTTTTGCCCACACTTGATTTCTCCGTGAACAATTCTGGTATTGTTTACTGTTGTTCTTACTGTTTTGTTATTTCTGCGGTATTCAAAGATAGGATAAATTGATTTTTTTGACTAATCACCTAGACATAATTAACTTGTGACTTGTTACTTGTTGATTAAAGTTTTAATTCTACATTTACACCTAATCACCCCCTTCTAGGTGTAGTTGGGTCGAATCTTACGTTTCTCATTTATGACTTGAATGATTAATCGTGCAAGGATATCTAGAAACCTGGTGCCTTATGTACATTTGACTTGGGAGTCATTGGCTTAAAACTCACTACTAGAGTCATTTAGAAAGTTCAATGGAGAGAAATCTGCACATAAGATAAAAAAATTTATAATAATTATGCCTTGATTAAGCCTTAAACACTTATTTGAGAAAGTTGGATCTTTGATAGGGAATTATTAACCTAGTTGAGTATTGGAGTTTGAAATATCAAAATTTGGAGAATTCTTATTTGTTGAAATATCGACTTGCAATTAGTGAGATCCATCTACACTAAAGAGGGTGAGAAGTTGGTATAAATATTTAGTCTTAGATCACACAGTTGAAAAGAGTAAAAAAAGAATAAGTTTGGGTATGTGTGTGTGAATCTTACGAGTGATGAAGTAAAAATCAGACCATCGAGGGTGAGGAATCGAAATAACTCATAAATTTATAGTGTTTTACTTAATTTTTCACACAAACATCAGTTTTACATTGGAAAAGTAGATATTGATTTTGGTAATATGACCTTGAAGCTATTTATAGATTTAATACAGTGATTTCAATCATGAGACAAAATGACAGGTTATCTAACCAAAACCTTTTGATATGTTGTTAGACTGTGGTTTAGGGAACATCAGTTTCCTTGGGAATCGGTATATTTGGACTAATGGTCGGGTCAAGAAGAGACTGTATAGGATATTCATTAATTCTACAACTGCATAGTTTGTCGATAGCTTACAGTAATGCACTTGAATCAGAATTCCTCTGATCATTCGCATTTGCTACTTCAGTGGGTTTCAGAAGATAATTTAGGACCTAGACCTTTCAGATTCCTCAATGTTTGGACGAAGCATCATGATTTTTTAGCCTATGTATCTCAGAAGTGGTCACTCCTTACTCATTGTACGGGGATGATTGCTATCTGGGAGAAGTTTTACAGGCTAAAACAGGGACTACGTTGGTGGAATCGACATGTGTTCGGTAAAATTTCCCAGCGAGTGAGGGATGCTAAGGATATGGTTGATGATTAGAGATAGTTTATGATAAAGACCATACACCGGAGCATCGCGATTTACTGCATCATGTCCAAGCAGTTTTGAACCGAACTTTATCTATTGATGAGGGTTTTTGGAAGTAAAAGGTCGGTTCACGTTAGGCATGTAAGAAAGATCACAGTACTCGATATGTCCATGTAATGTTTCAAGGATACGGTAAATATCACATATCAGGTCTACCAGGACACAGGCATAGGAAGTCTTAGCTACTCTTGCTGACATTCAGACTTCGGTTATTTCATTCTATCAAGATTTTCTATCTGCTCCTACACAGCATTTGAACCATATTCATTTTGATATCATCCTCAAGCTTTTAATGAAGGATGATAATTTGGCACTAAACCGCCCTTCTTTAATTAATGAGGTATGAGATGCAGTTTTCTGTATAACAGTATTGCTAGCCCAGATGGGTTCTCATCCCTATGTTTCTAGCATTGTTGGGACATTATTCAAGATGACGTATACATGGTAGTCTTGGACTTCTTTGATGGCAGTCATCTTCCACGGGGTTCTGTTGCTACTTGTATTGCTCCCTAAGAAGGACAGTGCTTGTAAATGGATTGACTTCAGACCCATCAGTTTATGTACATTGTTCAATAAGATTATTACTAAGCTTTTGAACACTCAGTTGAGTACATTGTTACTGTGCATTATCTCTACTCCATAGAGTGGATTCATCCCTTGCCACCTTATTGGGGACAATGTCTTATTAGCTCAGGAGCTTATATATACTATGGATGCTAAAGTGCGATGGGGTAACACTATGCTGAAGCTAGACATGGCTCTACATCATATGGTCGAATGGATTGGGGCTTCATTTATTCTGTATTGGAGGCATTTAGATTTGATCAGATTTGAATCGATAGGATCAGGCGGTGCATTTCGGAGTGTCATTTTTCTATACTTCTAAATGGTCGCCCATATGGGTTTTTCCCTCCTTACGAGGGCTCAGACATCGTGATCCCATTTCACCATCCTTGTCCATCATAGCTGCTGATTACTTCTCACGCCTACTTACTCAAAGATTTCAAAAATATCCTCGTATGTATTATTAGCATGGAGGTAGTACTCTTGTTTCACACTTTCCATTTGCTGATGATGTGACTATATTCGTCAACGGCTAGAAACGGTCTATTAGGAGGATTCTTGATTATCTGGAGCATTATGAGGGGATTTCTTATCAATTGGTAAATAGGGACAAGAGCGGACTTATACTTTCCAGATGGGCATCTATTAGTTAGACCAGATGTTTGGAGATTTTGACTGGATTTAGACACCAGCGATAGCCTTTCAATTATCTATGGGTCCCTTTATTTAAGGAAACCAAGAAGAGCTTCGTCTATGATGACTTTATCCAGAAGATTAGGAATATGATCTCAGGTTGGGCATTATGACTTTTGTCACTTGGGGGCCGTATTATATTGCTGAGGTCAATGCTCTCTTCCATGCCATTATATCTTTTTCAAATTGTGCAGCCTCCCAAGGCTATCCTTAAAAAACTTAAAAGCATCGTTGCGCGTTTGTATGGGATTCCAAGGAGCAGGCGCGGCGTTTACATTGGCGGAGTTGGAAGGAAATTTGCCTTCCTACTAATGAGAGTGGTCTAGGCTTCAGGAGATTACGAAATGTGGTGGGCACCTTCTCTATTAAGCTCTAGTGATTGTTCCGTTCTTAGATATCACTTAAGGCCCAATTTTTACTAGGCGAGTATTGTATGGGGACATATCCTTCACTTGAAGTAGTTTCCTACTTAGCTTCTCCTACCTGGAAGATGCTGAAATTAGTAGGGTCATAGAAAAAGTCACATATTGCATAGCAGGTCAAATATTCTTTTAGTATGATTGTTGAATAGGTGAAATCACGTTGGCATCCCTATTCTCACACCTGCAACAGCCAACTGCGAGGGTGCATGATTTTTTTGATAATACTAGGTTGGATATAGGGCATTTATTATAGGTTCTCCCTCCTCTTATAGCGATACAAATAGGGGTTACACCTTTATATGCAGATGCTTCAGATCACATTGTTTAGCGGGATACATCATATGGTAGCTTCGCTACCAAATCGGCATGGCAGCTCGTATGTACGAGATGCCAGTATATTAGGATTCATATCGATTACTATGGAGCTCCATTTGCCAGTTACTGTCTCATTTATCTGCTGGAGACTATGGTAGAACCTCATTACAGTATATGTGGTTTTTCAGAGGACGATATATGCAGTTGGCTTCTCGTTCCCAATGTTGTTCCTAGACTCAGACATCACGTACATCTTCATTGGCGATAGCATATCCGATCATGTATGACAGCGTTTTGGGGATATTTTTCAGATACCTATAAGTTCAAGAGAGGGAGTCAGATGGAGGTTCTAGAGATGGCGGTATTCTGGACAGTATGTTCATTGTGGACACATTCGCATTTCATTCATTTACCGATATTTTAGTTTCTATGAATCGATATGTATCATTTGGATGGTTTATCGCATGATCCATATTTTTTTCATATGGGAAGACTTCTTCGAGTTGTTCATTGGCGAGGGGATTTGAAATTTGCACGCATTTTTGGTGTTTCTCTTGACCCTGTTTCTCCTCTCCTTCCCGTTCTATTTGGTGGCACACTCCATCAGTCGAATATATCAAGAACAATACTGATGGATGCGTCAAGGATGGTTTTGTGAGGGGGAAAGGTTATCATCAGAGATCATGCAGGACACCGTATTAGGGTTTTCTCAGCTTCGTATCGATTTTGCATGATATTAGAGGGGGAGTTCAGGACGATTCTTGATGCAATTTTACTAGCTAAAAGACTCGGTCTTTCAGACATTTGGATTGAATCAGATTCTATAGTGAATACTCATTGCATCACTAGAGGAGGAGGACCATAGGTTATTCAGAGCATAATCAGACACATGTCAAACATCGAATCATTTGACAGACACACAATTTCCCACATCTACAAAAAGGAGAATCAGATTGCAAATGCTCTTGTTGCAGAGGGTTAGGATCATCGGCGATATCAGATATATGGAGCAGCTGACCTATCACAACATATTAGGGCAATCATACAGAATGATAAATATGGACTGCCCAACATTAGAGTATGATTTTTATTTTTTATTCTTATTTTTGTCTTTACTTGCATTAGTTCTTATTGTAAGGGAAATATTACTTCCTTTTTTACAGCTTTACATTTTTCATTTATCATGTATTTTCATTATAAGGGAAGCAATATTTCCTCATTTAATGCTTTTCATTTATTATTCCTCTTTCACAAGTGATAGCATTTTAATAAAATTTTGGAGGTACCACCCTCATTTAACAAAAAAAAAAGTTAGGTTATATTTTTGTTTGAGGACAAACAAATATTTAAGTTTGGGGGTATTTGATAAGTGTATTTTATACACTTATTCTGGCACTAAAATATTGACATTTCATAATTTTTTAATGGAATTATAACCTAATCTATTATATAATGTGTTATTAGGTGAAACTCGATGAATGGAAGTGAAATTGAAAGAAAGAAGCGAAAATTGGGTAAAAATGGCAACATCCAAAGTTTAGGCGCTNATTAGAAGTTAAAATGAGTGAAATATGACCAAAATATTTTCACAAATCAATTTTCAACCGCACAAGGATGTTCTAGATTTTAAGCCGGAGATTGAGACCCATTTTTGGTTTAGTAAACATTTGAATTGGAAAATATATATTCATTAAAGTTTTCGCCCTTTGAGTTATCTTTCTAATGCGTTTTGAATCGCCTTAATCGAATATCGAAAGAGAAAGTTACGACAAAAACACTAAAGAAGACATTGAGTGGGAGCGCAGGTGATGCCAAGGCGCCATCGAGTGGGGGCCTTGGAAAAAGACAGATTTGTGGCGTTGCGGTGCCATGTAGTGCTATCCACCGTCGAAAATAAGGCTTTTCAAGTATAATTGATCTTTTTAAAAGCCCAATTCATCTAAATCTCGTCAAAAGACTCAAAGAAGACATAAATACAACTCTAGTTTCACACAATTTAGGGAGGGAAAAACACATAATCATTAAGATCAAAGAGGAAAAGCTAGGGATTGAAGACTTTTGAGGTTGAAGAAGATTTTTGGTGCAAGATCAAATTCTTTCCATGATCAAGATTTCAAAATCTGGTTATAAACTCTATACTCTTTGTTTTTCTTTCATTATTATAAGTATCTAAATTCATAGGTAGGGGGGATAATGTAATCTACTTATGACCTTTATTTCTTTTATTCAAGATTTATTGCTTTGAATTTTTTGGTCAATTATTTAATGATTTTGTGAATCTATTATAAATCGAAATGTGAGTTTTAGATTTAGATCACATAATAAAATTCGGTAATTTAGTATAACGTGTAGAGATATATATACTAATTATTGTGGTCATTAGATAAATTTTTAGAACTAATCGTTTAACTAAGACTGATTCAAATAGAAATACGGAATTGAATTAATTAATAAGATTCAATGAAAACTCGAGAAGGATAAATTGAATACTTTAGAACACTATGATAATAATGAATCTTGATTAGCAAATTAAATGTGATTCATAATAAAATTTTAAGACCTAACATTCACATTCATATTTTTAAAACCCAAATTCGACAAATTGTGTACGTTAGATAATTTAGTTTTAGTGAGAATATAGTAGACACTATCACAAATCTTTATTATTTATTTTCAATCAAATTAAAGTTAATAATAATTTAACCAACTATTAGATAGTAGTTCTCGTGGGAACGATATCTGGACTTATTAGTCCACTATATTATTTGTTACGATCTGTATACTTGCAGGATATAAAAATTAACAAAAAAATTTGTCTTTTAATTTCAGAATGGTAGAAATGTTCAAAAGTGTCAAATGTGCCAAAATTAGTGAAAAGTGACATTCTGTTAGATGGATTAGCGGATTTTGGCATGTTGTGCAATTTCCTCATAATTAAATAGATTAGAGAACTTGAACTTTTTACATGAAAGTTTGGGGTACCCAACCTTCATTTTCCCAAATTAATTGGGCCAAGTCAATAACAATTTTTTAATTGATTAATTAATTAATTTTCATTTAAAAATCCGGCTGAATCTGCCTATAAAACACCTACATATCTACTTATTCTCATTAAGCCTTTCTCGCTTCAAATTTTAAGGTTTTCCACGTAAGTTGTTAGCAATCCCAAGTAAGATCGATCGATGACTTTCTTGAGGACTGCACTCATAATTTTTTCGATTTTGATTGTGTCGATGTTTATTCAAGAAGGAAATTCGATGAGACATTTGGGTATGGATCAATGGCTACCATTGTTGGCCTCTCTTCCAAGGGGTAATGTGCCGTCGCCGGGTGGTTCTCACTGCACTTACATTCCGGGCCGCAGCGGCAATGACCCGTGCCATTGAACGGAAAGAACTTTGCTGGTGGTGGCACCGCCCTTTCGCCGCCAGCATCTCCTACTGTCATAGATATTTTCTCAGCTTCTGTGGAAAATAATGAAACCGGCAACAAGGATTCAACTTCCTGAGCCTAGTCTACAACAAGATAAACGAAGAAATCAAAATATAGCTAGTAAATGTAACGCGTTTTGCAATTTGTATTTTTATTTTTCATGTTTCTCCTACTTGGATCAATAAAAAAATGGATTATAAACCTTGTAATTGCAAGAGGGTCTTTGCAGCGTGAAACATGGTAAATTATTATTCGCCATGAGAAAGCGAGCATGGTAAATCAATTTGCATTTGTTTTATTCGGAAGTCTTGTAAGTGGTTATTGGCTCTTGAAGTTTTATCTTATATCAAAACGTCCATCCTTGTTAAAAGCGAGCATGCCACTCTGAGATGTTTGCTCCATCGAGAACTCTAATCTTGAAATTCGGCTGTCCTTTGAAATTGCTCGTTTTAGCTTTTTGATATCTAAAATCATATTGACACTTGAAAGGTAGCCTAACCTCTATATGATGAATATTTTTTCATGTTACAGTGTTGTAGAATGGTAGCCGATGTAAGACTTTCACATGTTTATTTGTGTAGAAACAAAAGTTGTACAGAACTATAGAGAAGACATAAATCTAAAGACAATACCTTGATGTGTGTCGATTTAATTCTAATTCTATAGCACGTTCTCTAAGCGTTAAATGTTATTTTTAAGTTTTTTTTTTTTTTTTTTGAACAAGTTTGAAGACTTTATATTTAAGAATTCGTTACTGATAGGACGATGCAAAAGAAAGAATATTGGAAAAAAAGGAGTCAATCCAGAGTGATGGACACAAAAGGTGAATAGCTTTTAAAATATGTTAAAATAAATTAAAATCGAATACTTTAAACAATACCATAAACAGCAAACACAAATAATTATAAGTCGAAGTTTGTTCCATTCTCATGCTTTACCACAAACAGTAAGCACAAACAATTTATATCATATCTCTTTATCTAAAATTTGTGTTTATTCTAAAAGTAGTCAATAAAAGAATGAAGTCAAATGACTAGGCATCCTAATACCTTATTTTCATATTAAGCCCTTGTTTGGTTTTCATTATTTTCAAAATACATTTTTATCTCTTTTATTTTCAATCATACATTCTTTAATAAAATAATATCACACGTAAATCCAAAATTTTTCCTTATTTTTAATCACACATTCTCCATCAAATCACTATTACAAAATGCATTTTTGGCTAGAAAATGGTGCTCAAACTTGCTCTAAGGGTGTTAGGGTTCCGGTGTTTAAAATTGAAAATTGAACGATTTTTTTTTATTTTTTTTTTCAGTTCTTACTCTATCATAAACAATATCATAAAGGTTAAACACAAACAATTTATGAGACAAAGTTTGTTCCATTCTCATGCTTTACCATAAACGGTAAGTACAAACAATTCATATCATATCTCCTTATATAAAATTTGTGCTTGTCTTAAACGTAGTCAATAAAAGAATGAAGTCAAACTACTAGGCATCTTAATACCTAATTTTCATAGTAATCCCTTGATTGGTTTTCATTATTTTCAAAATACATTTTTATCTCTCTTTTTTCTAATCATATATTCCATGATAAAATAATATTACACACAAATTCAAAAAAATTTCATATTTTTTAATCAAACATTCTCCATCAAATCACTATTACAAAATATCGCAAGAAAATGAGGCTCAAACATACTCTAAGGGTGTCAGGGTTTTGGGTTTTAAAAATCAGAATTGAACATTGTTTTTTTTCTTTATTATTTTTTTTCGGTTCTTATTATATCATAAACAATACCATAGACGGTAAACACAAACAATTTATGAGACAAAGTTTGATCCATTCTCATGCTTTACCATAAACGGTAAGCACAAATAAGTTATATCATATCTCTTTATATAAAATTTGTGCTTGTCCTAAACGTAGCAAATAAAAGAATGAAACCAAACTACTATGCATCTTAATACCTAATTTTCATAGTAATCTCTTGTTTGGTCTTCATTATTTTTCAACATAATTTTTATCTATCTTATTTTTAATTATACATTCTTTGATAAAATAATATTACCCGCAAATTTAAAGAATTTTCTTATTTTTTAACCACACTTGGTCTATCAAATTACTATTACAAAATGCATTTTTGGAAAGAAAATAAGGCTCAAACATGCTCTAAGGGTGTTAGGGTTCTGGGTTTTAAAATTCAGAATCGAACGATTTTTTTTCTTTTTTATATTTTTGATTCTATTTAGATTATAAACAGTACTTTAATCAATACCATAAACGGAAAATACAAACAATTTATGAGACAAAGTTTGATCTATTCTCCTGCTTTATCGTAAACGGTAAGCACAAACAATTTATATCATATCTCTTTATATAAAATTTGTGCTTGTCCTAAATGTAGTCAATAAAAGAATGAAGCCAAACTACTAGGCATCTTAATACCTAATTTTCATAGTAATCTATTGTTTGGTCTTCATTATTTTCAAAATCAATAACACATTCTTTGATAAAATAATATTGCACGCAAATTCAAAAAAAATCTTATTTTTTAACTATACATTTTCTATCAAATCACTATTACAAGACGTATTTTTGGCAAGAAAATGGAGCTTAAATTGGCTCTAAGGGTGATTGGGTTTTAAAATTCAAAATTGAACAATTTTTTTGTTCTTTTTTATTTTTTTCAATTCTTGCTATATCATAAGCAGCACTTTAAACAATACCGTAAACGGTAACACACACAATTTATGAGACAAAGTTTGTTACATTCTCATGCTTTACCATAAACAGTAAGTACAAACAATTTATATCATATCTCTTTGTACAAAATTTGTGCTTGTCCTAAACGTAGTCAATAAAAGAATGAAGTCATACTACCAGGCATCTTAATAGCTTATTTTCATATTATGCCCTTGTTAGGTTTTCATTATTTTCTAAATACGTTTTTATCTCTCTTATTTTTAATTATACATTCTTCAACAAAATAATATTACACGCAAATTCAAAATTTTTTCTTACCCGTCAAATCACTATTATAAAATGTATTTTTGGCAAGAAAATGAGGCTCAAACAGGTTATTACGGTGTTAGTGTTCTGAGTTTTAGAATCGAACGATTGTTTAAGTTTTTTGATTCTTGCAAAATCATAAACAATACCATAAACGGTAAACACAAAAAATTAATGAGACAAAGTTTGTTCCATTCTCATGCTTTACTATAAATGATAAGTACAAACAATTTATATCATATCACTTTATCTAAAATTTGTGCTCGTCTTAAAAGTAGTCAATAAAAGAATAAAGCCAAACTACTAGGCATCTTAATACCTAGTTTTCATAGCAATTCCTTGTTTGATCTTCATTATTTTTAAAATACATTTTTATCTCTCTTATTTTCAATTATACATTCTTTGATAAAATAAAATTACACGCAAATTCAAAAAAAAATCTTATTTTTTAATCACATATTCACCATCAAATCACTATTACGAAATACATTTTTGGCAAGAAAATGGGTCTCAAACATGTTTTTAGGATGTTACGGTTCTAGGTTTTAGAATTCGGAATCGAACAATTTTTTTTTTCCTTTTTTCGGTTCTTGCTATATCATAAACAATACCATAAACGGTAAACACGAACAATTTATGAGATAAAGTTGTCCCATTCTCATGGTTTGCTTTACCATAAACGGTAAGCACAAACAATTTATATAATATCTCTTTATTTAAAATTTGTGATTGTCCTAAATGTACTCAATAAAAGAATGAAGTCAAACTGCATCTTAATGCCTTATTTTCATATTAAGCCCTTGTTTGGTCTTTCTTAATTTCAAAATATATTTTTATATTTTTTATTTTCAATCATACATTCTTCAATAATATAATATTACATGCAAAAATTTTCTTATTTTTTAATACACATTCTCCATCAAACCACTATTACAAAATACATTTTTGGCAAGAAAATAGGGCTCAAACTGGCTCTTAGGGTGTTAGGATTCTGGGTTTTAGAGTTTTGAATCGAACAATTTTTTTTTTCGGTTCTTGCTATATAATTAAATTTTGATTTGATTATATTTTTTTTATAACGACCATGTTAAACCATGATTTACATGAATTAATATATAGTTAACATTTTATTCCTCAAGCAAATAGCGTGAAAGCAAAATAAGAAAATAAATAGTATATATATATATATATGTGTGTGTGTATATATATATATATAGAGAGAGAGAGAGAGAGAGAGAGATTACAATTAGTTTTAAAGCATAAAAGGATCGAAACAGCACCGTTCGAAACTTGTGCTATCCAAGTCCTCAGTTTGAATTGGTTCTACCCAGTGCACATCCCTAGAGGGCTTTGTTCATATGTTGCATTGGACAATATTGAATAAATAATGGAGTCGAACTACTGTATTAAGATGTCTTGACACTTCATTCACATTAAGCATTGATGAAGTCATATATTTTTTGTTGTGGAGTCGAAAAGTAAGTTGTAATTTTTTTTTTAAAACAACATGACATTATAAATGGGTTGAGACTTAAAAGATGAGAAGAGAGGTGGTCTGTGCATAATTTTTGTGGTCGCCGTTGGCATCAAAGAGTTAAGCAATGGATGACGTTAGGTTTTGATGGAATTGACTAAACCTAGATATTGAGAAGATTGAGAAATTAATTAGTGATTTCAAGTTTAGGCTATTAAGGAGCCTTGCACAGTGCTGAAAAGAGCAGAGGAATAAGAATTTAAATTTTAGTAAAAAGTGAAAAAAAAAAAAAAAAAAGCAATTCCAAAATTTTATGAGGTCAATGGACCCCATATGACGACACTATGTAGCTCCTCAAACCGACATTGAGGACTTTTTTGGTGAAATATTGTGGATGACCTTGAATAACAAGTATATAAGATTTTAGGTTCTCATTTTTTGTTAGTATGGTTCCATAACGTAAAATTTACTTTATTACCAAACATAAAAGAATTTATCTAGTCAATTTATTAACATAAGGGAGGAGCCTTTTATGACTAAGCTTTTTATGATTTCAAGCCGCAAAAGGATTGAAAAAGTATTTCTTTAAAGTATTTTGATAAACCCAAATCATGTGAAACTAACTGTGTAAAGCATAGAATTGTGTTACGAGAATTCACGACTATAGAAATAGAAAATAAATTAGTCCGAATGATAAAGATAGAAAATACACATGATTTCATAACCCCGATCCTCTTGCACTTGAATAACCATCCTTTTTAACCTAGCTAAATAGGTACCATAAACTAAAATTGAGCTTCACAATAAGTTTCTATATAAATGAGTCGATTTTAAATTTATTAAAAATAAATATCTATTTTCTGACGGTAGTTTGAGATTTTTATTTTCAGTCAATGAAGTTGAAAGTGGGATTAGAAAGCTAAAAAATATGCATAGTTTTGTCTAGTCAATTCCCTTTCGAGTAAAGTAATGCCACTTGGAACGAATTTTTTAATTTCCAATTGGTCTTTGGTCAACCAGGATAGTCACTAGCTTTGCTTTTTTCTTTCCTCGTTTTTTTTTTTTCCCTTTTATATGATTTGAGTAGGTTATAATACTCAAGTATAGTTGAATTATCTAGTTTATAATTTGTTTATTTTAATAAGACACCATCACAACTTCGATGTATTTTTTAGGCTCCACCAAGTCAAGAGGGAGGGGTTTAAGGTTCCCTAACTATAATATAAATGGAAAATAAACGAGTATAAGAGAGGGGGCGTAAACCAAATCTCCAAACAAAAGCATAAAAGACGAAAGTAGTAAATGAGGAGGTAATACCTCATGTTCAAAAATGAAGAATAAAACAATAAAGACTAAAGACTTATGAATGAGGAAAATCCATATCCATCAAATTGAATAAGGCACAAAGTCGCGGGATAAGAGGACCATACTTTTGGGAGCATCGTCGACCCCCATCCTCTGTTGCAGGTAAGTTAGCAAACTAGTTTCCTTCATGACAGATGTGAAAATAGTGTCACAATTGAAGGAAAGTAAATGCCTCATATTTCAGAGAGTAGCATTAATAGACAATGATCCTCCATCACGTGTGATGCAATGAACAATTGGAGAGGAGCCCGCCTCTATGGAACCATACTAACAACATCTAGATTGATCCCAAATGATATCCCAATAGCGAGCAAAGTCATCCTTGATGCATCCATCGATGTTGACCTTGTAAGATTCCATCGGTAGAATAGGCCAAAATACCAAAATAGGAGGCGAAGATGGCGGATAAGTGGCAGGAATACCAAAAAAGGGGCGATAACCAAGCCCCTTCTTAGGTGCACAAATCGAGATAAACAGCATGTGTGAAGAGGAGAGATAGCGTGATAGACCCTCCAAATGATCCTTCGAGGGTCCATTGTAATCCCCCAATGTTTTGCATCATTTCTTGTGGTCCATAACAACCAAATGATCATCTAACAAATGATAGTAAGAATATGACTACTTCGAACAAATTGGTATGAGAACTGCTAACTTTGAAAAAGGTACCGAAATCCTTTATCTGTCAAAGGAGAATTGAAATATAAAAAAAAAATGATATCATTCCTACTCTGAAATTTCGATGCCTATAAATAGGTACAAAATGGTTTTAATCGTTGAGCAACACTGACAACAAGAGGCCAAATAGCACTCGATTTGTCTCTAAATCACAACATCAACTAGTAGTAGGCCTTGCAACAAATGCCAATGAAAGTAATGTTGGGAATTTACTTAACATGCAGAGCGAAAAATAAATTATTTTTCAATTCCTATTACGGATTTACTCTGTGTTTAGATAAAAAAATGTATTTAGAATAATACATTTGATGAATTCTACAAATTCTTTTACTAATCTTGGAATACGAACAATCACGATCTGCAATCCACAGCTATCCAATTATCCAGGTTTCAATGAAAATCCACACAATGAATAAGAATGAGAGAATTATGGTTTCTCTTTTCTTGTGCTAGTAAGAATATAAATTATATTATGTTCAATTTTTCTGAAACCCTAAGACTTATTAATATAAGTCCAAGTGAGTTTGGTCCGTCTCTTAAATTTAACTCGATCCAATATCTAATTAATCCAATTAATTAAATTTTATCCATGAATTAATTAATCCAATTAATTAATTTGAGTATATTAACAAGCAATCAAATTAATTAATTGTGATTAATTAATTGTACAACACTTGTTAATTAATTAATTGGTGAATCTCACTCTTCTGGTTCTCTTTTTGTGTGTGACCTATCAAGTTCTCAATCACGATACCTAATGACGTGAATTATTTTGATATAATTAAAATCGATAAATTAAAATACCACTTTTAATTTATCACCAATTCACATTGTTGTCCCAAATTGATATATAGCGATATGTCAGGGCAATAGATGTAATGAAAAATGTCACGTGGTTTGACAATCAAACTAATTTTTTTACCGTGAAACTATAATTCCTTCGTCGATATGATCCGATCAATTACGAGATATGGATATATGTCAATCTCAATTATCAATTATATCTTTCATCCCACTATTAAGTCATTGTAAGTCGAAACTCGTTTTAGACTTGTGAGTACACATTTGTCAAGAATTTTATTATCAATTTAACTGAATGAAATGTAGATTATAATTTCTTACTATCTAAGAGTAACGAATTTTCTATTGATCATTCACAAATTTCACATAATTCTTGACATACTCGAATGATATCATATTAGCGGCCCTTAGCAAAGTAATATACAATATCAACAAAGTATGATTGTTCTCGTGTACGGCACTATAATGACCTCGAGTTAAAGGATCAATTCCATTATCATTAACCACTGACACATAGATAGTTATCTATATGAAATCTCCCCAACGGGTCTCCCACTTATTCTATAATAAAACATCCACGTATTCATTTAAGTGTCATCACATTTTAGCTTGTGAGATCAGTTACTTACTTTACAAGTAAGAAATGTCACACGTGATGGTCTAATAACGGTATCTGTATCTCATTATTACATACGACCACAGACGATTTAAGATTCAGTCATACGTAATTTGTATCTCACAATCACAACTACTTGTGATTAACAAAGTACCAAAACTTGAATTTACGGATTCTATTATTTAATTTTATCAAAAAATTAATTGAATAAAATAATATATCTCACCATAAATATGCATCAATTATATATTAAAATGGTGTTTGGTGGGAATTAAAATTAAATTTTTAGTGGATTGCGATAGAAGTTTTTGAAATATGTAGTTGAAAAGATATGTGACCCATGAAAGATCTGGTTAATATTGATTGTTTGACTTTGACTTAAAGTAAAATCAGATTTTAATTCAGCCCAAACAGACCGTAAAAAGTGTTTATATCTAAAGTTGATTGGATCTAAGGCATAACACTTACAAGTATGAGATCTTCGGAAAAAAATAATAGAGCTCAAATCATATGATAGATATCCTAAAAAGACCAACTTGATCGAACAATCTGGCAATATATTTAGTATAGAAACTACCATCCGATGTGTCCTTCCACATAATATTTATCAGGACCATTAGAGGAGAGTGGTATGCTCC
>CAIGRB010094613.1:1811-18589 GCA_903798255.1 Fraxinus quadrangulata | reverse complement strand
GAGCCGAGCTCGGCTCGGCTCGCGAACCACGAGCTAGTGGACCGAGCTCGGCTCGGCCCACGAGCCGAACCAAGCTCGTGCTTATATTGGCCGAGCCGAGCCATCTCTACGTTGATGGAGTTGTGAGCGTTGGTGACTGTGTTAAGAGCCTTTGTCGGAGGTCATGGATAATAGCTGTAATCGGGAATGAAATAGATGCTCGATGAGGGCCATCAGAATAGAAACTTTTCTGGCGCATTTCATCGACCAGGTTGCCAGCGCTTCTATACTCTTCTTTTCTTATAACACAACATCCAATTACCTTTAGTCTTCATTTCTATTTGATTTCTTTATTTTCTATCATGCCTTCACAAATTCAGTACCAAGAATCCATCTTTTTCTTAGTAGTCCATTTGGAAGGTTCCACTGGATAATGGTTATTTGGTAAATAGCTATATAATTTTATATATGATATTCGGAGTGGTAGAAGTTCATGTCTAGATGTATGGAATGTTTAGGAGGCATGATTTTGATTTCCTTTTGACTTGTGATTTTGTGTTTGAATACAAAGGCAGAAAGTTTTGTAGCGGGCAGGGTAAAATGAAGTGATATCCCTTTTCTTCTATACTATATATTCTTTCGAAAGGCATAAGAAAGCCTGTTGAAATATTGCATCAAGTTGCCTCCTGATTAATACCACTTCGGGTCTCCATTTTCATAGTTGTTTTCTTCTTCCATTAACCAGCAATAACCATTTTTCATGGTGAATTTTTCAACCAGAGTTTCTTCAACCCTTTGCGGGAAAGTTTCCTTTTTCAAGAAGATTTTCAAATGCTTCCAGTACCTTTCTTCCTCTTAGTTCTTTGGAGGTTGGCGTCTATTTTTTGGTAGAGAAAACTATCCAAAAAATTATCATTTTTTGATGGACTTTTAAGATGTGGTGATAACATGGTTTAACATACAGTTTTTCACAGACGTCGTCGATCTGTTGACCTCAAAAAATGTGCCAACAGAATTCTGATCATCGCTCTTCTACGTAGGCATCACATGTACACTAAAACACTCCGTTAGGAGGCAAATGTCGCCAATCGAGAAAAAGATCCATCAACCGCTTGTATTCTGATAGTCAAATCAACGGCTGGATAAAAGATAATATGAGTGCAAGAGACGAAAGAGAGGGTTTTGGTTAGGGTTAAAGGACATACATTTGATTGTGAATGAACTCACATATATATTAAAAAATAAAAATGGGTCAAGTGAGCGTCAGTGAAAGGGGCCCAAGATGAGGTTGTCGAGACTATTTAGTTTAATAGGTCCAATTCAATTAAATAATCGATGTCGAGTCTATCAATGTGGGCCCTCTCTTATTTGTGAATATCACGTAATTTATGAATATAATATTTACCATTATGTCGTTGCTTTTTAAAGGTTTGTCTTTTAGCATTGGAATCTACATTGGTTTTGTGATCTTAATTCAAATCAGAATCTAAATCATTTCCAGAGTATAAAATTTGTTGAATTACAAACTAGCCATTTCCTTTTGGCATAACAGACATTTTGACAGAAAAGTTGAATCATAAATTTATGAGTAATGCTAAATGAACATAGAGCTTGACATAATTGTTGACATTAATGCCAAATGACACCCTCTATTGTGGGGCGCTTGCTCTGTCAACCATTATGTCAAGGCCAATGTTACCATAGCATAACTCTTTTAGTCGATTTTGATAAAAGTTAAGAGTCTATTTCATAGACCATTATTTTCCATGGAAAATGAAAAATAAATTCAAACTTTCAATTTTGCCTTGTTTGTTACACTTTATTTTCCATAGAAAAAATTTCCATATTTGGCTCACATGCTCACCAATTCCCACCANTTCATAGACCATTATTTTCCATGGAAAATGAAAAATAAATTCAAACTTTCAATTTTGCCTTGTTTGTTACACTTTATTTTCCATAGAAAAAATTTCCATATTTGGCTCACATGCTCACCAATTCCCACCAGTTTTCCAGCTTTTTTTTTTTTTTTTTAGCAATTGGAAATTTTTTTAGATACAATGGTAAAAAAATTTTATTACTTTTATTGACAATTTTCATGCAACATAACGTCAAACGAATAGTGGAAAATTATACAGTCAAACACAATTAATTACAATTTTCAATAAAATAATTTTTATGCAATTCAATTTTTTAAAATTCATTTTTTTTTATTTATTTTTCACATTTACAATCAAATGGACCCTTAATGAAATGGGTAAGTGACAAGTTGACTACGTTATGAAACTCAAAACGTGTAGTGAGATTAATTTCAGAAAAAATAAGTCTAAAAATTGGTACTAATAGGGGCTAAAAGTATTAGTCCAATAGATAATTCTATGGAGTAAGCAGTAGCAATTGACAATTCGACCAACTGGTGTTTCTTGGTAAATTCCTTTTCAAGAGTTTGCTGAAGTGACAACTGACGCGGTATGGATCTTGCAAATCTTTTCACTTTCTTATTTATGATTATTTGCATTTGAATAAAAATAAAAAATAATGATAATGTCGATGAGATGAGATAAGATGAGATGAGATGTGTTCAATATATTTAGTCTCTATTTGATTTGATTAAAAATAAGATTTATGGTAAATCTTAATAAAAATTGATAATAATTTTGAATTACATAAAATGTGTGATTGGCAACGCATTTTGAAAAAGAAAATTAATATCAAAAGATTAATTTTATAATAATAATGTGAGTACCGTAAAAGACATAGAATTATCCTTTATTTTTCTTCAATAATGTTATATGTACATTATTTTTTAAATTATGTCATGTGTCAACACACCGTTAGATAGTTTTAAAATACACTTTCGTGTCACAATTTTTTGACACACAAAAAGGATGCCATCCTCAATGTGAGGAAAATGTAGCATTATTGATTTTTCTTTTCCACGTTTCTGACTTGCAGGTCAGGAATAGTCGGGCCTTGAAGAATAGGCTGACTGTTTCAACTTAGTACCTTATTAATATTTCTGTTAGTCTTGATGGAAAAAATTCAATTGCCTCGTTCACCGTGATGATGTTCAAATAGAATTGAGACCAAGCTAGAAAATTAGATTTCTCTCATCTTCTTCTTCTTCTTGTTAATCATGGTTTCTTCAGGAGAGCTCTGTGGAGATGCTGCCAGTTTTTTTGTTTGTTTCTCTGTGTTTCTTCATGTATTCATCCTCAACTTCGTGTTTTCTCAATGCCCAGAAAGTTTCCAGTGTGGAAATCTTGGCAATATGGAGTTTCCTCTGGCCAATTTTACGCAACCCAGATGTGGGTTGTTCATGGTTGACTGCAATGCTCTTCCTAATCCAAGCCTTCGCCTGGATACTGATAAATTATCGCCATCGTATGAGATACTGTCCTACATGTCTACCAATCAAGCATTGATTCGAAACCCTGTTTTTGAAAGTCTCTTGACAAGTAACAGCTGCAGTGCATTCCGCGATTTCTATATTCCAGAGTCTCCCTATATTTCGTTTACGTACTTCCCCAATATCACTTTGATCAGATGCCCCAGAAATCTGAACTCCGACGAAGACAATGAGATCCGTTATTTAAATGAAACTTATAATAGAAACTACAAAGGCTGCGCTGACTTCGATATATATTACGCCAATTCAAATGAAAATCTTCCGCCCCCAATTCCGAATTTTTGTTCTGTTCTTTACTTGCCAATCAAATCACAGCCTATATCAGATTCAGCTGACTTGTTCGAACGGTTAGGCGCCGATTATAATATAGAATGGTATCTGTCGGATGATTGTATTGATTGCCACCGAGAGGGAGGACAGTGTACAGACACAAAGAATAAATTTCGATGTGAAAAAGGTACCATCAGCCTTTGAACATGATTTTTTTCATCATTGACGAGTTGTTTGTCAAAGTTTTTGTTTAAAGAAATTTAGTAGGTTTTCATAAGAGTTCATGAAATGTGGTGATGAAAATTTGATAAAAGTTGTGTGATGAATTAAACTCCTATTTGACAATTATTATTTGAAAACTCTTTTACATACTTATTTTCAACAATACATTTGCACAATAAAATATCCTATATCCTGCAAGTAGTTCCAAAATCTTTTTTCTATTTTTTAACCACATACTCTTCTAAAAATTTTATTTTTCCTATATAATGATTGTCAAACAATGGTTAAATATGTTATTAAAATTAATTGTTTACTTTGAACTCAAACTTTTTAGCGATTTTTTGAACTATACCAAACCAGTGCTAAATATTGAAATCAAATTTATTGAATTAAGAAACTTTTTAGATGACAATTCTATTTTGTCAATTCATCTCTTTCTCAACACATGTATTTTGTCAATTCGAAAAAGTTTTGAATTTGCATATAATATTATTTTATTGAAAGATATATAGATAAAAAAGAGAAAAAAAAATGTATTTTGAAAATAATTGAGATCAAACAAGAGCTTAGTTATTTTAAGCTAGAAAATGTCGACTTATCATTCAAAGATGATCAAATTATGGTCACACACTTGATTTTCGGTTATATGTTTGTAGAAAACGTCCAGAAATCTTTCTACTGCACATTCGAAAGGTTTGATATGCTACAATTTAGAGATTTGGAACTGTACTTTTTAAAAATTTGGGACCTCCCGCAGCAAATTTCTTTAAGAATTCATTGCTAAGTCCGTATTTTTTAGAAGTTTCTCATTCGGCATGGTAGTCTACTGTGGACAAGTGATCTCAATTTAAATCAGAATCTAAATCATTTCCAGAGGTACCAGTGATTTTCTTTTGGTATTACGGGGCCATTTATGAAAAATCCTGACTCCAGATAAATTTATTTCACAACTGTGCGTGAAATCTAATGTTCATAACTTTGTGAAGATTTTACATAGCCGCCTTGTTCGATTATGCTTGCTTAAACTCTAACACGCGTTTTTACTTCAGATGCAGAAAATAATATATTGAAAGTGATTCTCATTGCAGGTAACTCTCTCTAATTTCAATTCCGTTTATTCTATTCTTCAACATATAAATGAAGATGATGTTACTCTTTATAGGTGTTCTGGCTGCTGCAGTCATCATCTTCTCCGCAATTTTGTTCATTTTCACCAGGAGGAAGTTGATGTTCCAGAAGCAAAACGACAAGGACATTGAACTCTTCCTCGAGAACCACGGGAATCTTGTACCAAGAAGATACAATTACTCAGATCTTAAGAAAATGACCAACTTATTTGGTTATAAATTAGGAGAAGGGGGATTTGCCAGTGTGTATAAAGGAAAGTTACCCGATGGCCATCTTGTAGCAGTAAAGATTTTGAAAGAATCGAAAGGAAATGGTGAAGAATTTATCAATGAAGTTGCAAGTATTAGTCAAACTTCCCACGTTAACGTTGTCACTCTCCTTGGATTTTGCTATGAGGGTTCCAGAAGAGCTCTCGTTTACGAGTTCATGCCAAATGGATCTCTTGAGAAGTTCATATACAGTAATAGCCCCTTAGCAGAAGGGCGATTAGGATATGAAAAATTGTTTGAAATTGCAGTTGGCATTGCTCGAGGAATAGAATACTTGCATCAAGGTTGTAATACACGAATCTTGCACTTCGACATAAAGCCTCACAATATTCTTCTGGATAAAGACTTCAAACCTAAAATATCGGATTTTGGTCTGGCTAAACTTTGCCCCAATAGGTCGAGTATAGTATCAATGCTCGGGCTGAGAGGGACAATAGGATATATAGCTCCCGAAGTAGTTTGTAGGAATATTGGAGAAATATCTCACAAATCAGATGTCTATAGCTACGGGATGATGGTTTTGGAAATGGTTGGAGAGAAGAATAACATTGATGTCAAAGTTGATCATTCAAGTGAAATATATTTTCCTCATTGGATATATAAACGCCTTGAACAGAACGCTGAACTCAATCTTAATGGCGTTCTGAATGAAGATGAACATTTAAGAATAAGAAAAATGGTAATCGTTGGCTTATGGTGCATACAAACTGATCCTACAATAAGGCCATCAATTAATAGGGTTCTTGAAATGTTAGAAGGGAACATGGAATCTCTGCAAATCCCACCTAAACCCTACTTCTCTTCACCACCAAGAGCAGCAAAAAATTCTTCAGTTTCTGACTTTTCACTCCCTTTCTCTGAATGTTCTTGAATTGAAGCTTGACACCATTAAAGCTTCCAGGGTGTTTGGAGGCTCCTAGTGACCAAGCATATATATAAGCACTTATCTATGTTGTTTGTGCTATTCAAATTTTAACATACCCATGTTAAATATCTTGTCTCAGTGTTAAATTTCACATTGTGTAAAACCAGAGTAAAGACACTCAATTACACTTTAGTAATTCTAGTCATTGTTGTTACCTAGTACTTGTTGGAAAATACTAGACTAATTGGAATATTCTGAATCTATGCTTATCTTCATTGTCCTTATTCTCAAAAGAAAAAAGATGCAAGAAGAGCTAACTTATTAGGTAAGATGTAAGATACCATTTATTCATTGTTCTTGATCTCCTCTTTCTTATAGGAGATCAAGCTTGATGTTCGTGATCTTAATGTTTATTTCTTCGTCATATTAAGCTCGATTATGGATATCATTTAAATTCCCAGCGTCACCATGAATTCCTAGCTCCAATGAGTCATAGAAAATAAAGTTCCCCGATGGAAAAATTTGTAGGTTTCTGGCTTCGAGAATGAGACTGTGCATAATCCATCAGGGTCGCAAAATCTGATATTCAGTCTACTAACAGCAAATGATACAAGTAACCCTTCAGAATATCAAGAATAATGTGGGAATCATGAACTGTCAGTTTCTCCTTGGGTGTTCTGCGAGCCTTCTAACCTATGAACTGCGTAAGGGCACCTCATTTGACTGTGCAATTGACCTTTGCCTTAACTTCATTTTGTTGGCGATATGGTATAGTGAAATGGTTGTTGATTAAATGACAGAGTAATATTTTAAATTTAATTCTTAGGAACGTAATTAAACTCTATGAAATTGAAGCAAAAGAAAAAAAGAAAGAAAGTAAAGGAGATAAATAAAATCCTAAGACAAATTTGTCCCGCAATGTTGTTAACTGATTATGGCATATATCTCCCAAGATACAACGAATACAATTTGTGATGGAAGCACTTCAAACCACAAGCAATAGCAAACTCGAACGAAATTCTTCCCTCTACCATAAGATGATTTTTGGAATGCTCTTTGGAGAGGCTTTAAAAAAAATTGATATAATGCTCAATACAAATAATATGAAATGCATAATGGACGTCCAAATGGTCCTATTCATAGAAGAGGAGGGGTTGTGAGTGAAGTGTCACGCTCCAAACTTAGCAACCTTCAAGAAGAGAAGCATCCCTTGTTGTCCCTGGCATCTCGTTCAAGCGACAGTGATACTTGTTCATATAAAACTCTGTCGCCTGCCTGTTGCTCGAGCCCTAGGTGAGCGATGGAGTTAGGTGAATTTCCTGGCCAGTTTTTCCTCTTTTCTTTCCAACTATGGACTGTAATTTCTCATTCATCCGAAATTAATTTTAAGATTTCAAATATATCACGACGAGTAGAACAAGTTAATCTATTTATATTTATAATTTGAATATTGAATCAAGTCCGAATATTTGGTCGAAATTGACACAAAGTCACTTTTTTATTCTCTAAACCAAATTCCAACAGTTCCCCACGTGATTGAAAATTCAACTATGCTCATACTATGCAGAAATATGATGCATTGTAGAGAGAACAAAAAAACACTGCATCAGGTAAGGTAGCTTTTGGCCTTGAACTTTCCTTAATGAAATACTATCGAATTTACTTGACTAGTTGTGAACTGATGTATTGAACCATTCAGCCGTTGGTATAAACCAAGACAATAATACTTAAACAAATGTCTTTTCTAAATTGTTCATAGTTCTCATTACTTTGTTCATTTTGATCTTGAACCACTCTTGGATTTCATAAATGTTTAAAAAATTTCAACATTTGTACAATTTTCATTGAGGCAGCCCCACCTCATACTTACATAGGCGACATCCTATTAAGAGTATTATACCCTACTCCAGTTGACTTAATCAAGATATAAGAATCATTAAAAGAATATCTTAACCTTTAACATTTTGTAGAAATACTTTAATTATCATAGAAATAAGTTAGAAAACATTTTTCCAAGTGCTTCATTAAATCTTCATCGCTTAGTTATCCACTTGAACCAAGATCTTGGGATCTTACGTAGTAGACTTTAATCTCATTTTTTTCGACAGGCAACTTGATCCCTAGATAAACCTTTCGTAAGTGGATTCACGATGTTCTCCTTTGACTTCATATAATCTATGGAGATGACATCATTAGAGATCAGTAATTTAATGGTATTGTGTCTACAATGTATATGTCTAGACTTACCATTATATATGTTGCTTTAAACCCTTCCAATAGTCAATTGACTAACACAATGTATATTAATTGCAGGTACCAACTTAGACCAACATGAAATATCTTCCAAGAAGTTACGATGTCATTCTGCTTCTTCTCTAGCTTTGTTCAAAGCAATAAACTCTGATTCCATCGTTTATCGAGCTATACATGTTTCGTTTGTTGACTTCCATAATACAGTAGCTTCACCAATGGTAAATACATAACCACTAGTAGACTAAAATCTTTCATGTCGGATATCCAATTTGCGTCACAATATCCTTCCAATACCGCATGATATTTTGTGAAATGTAATCCATAGGTTAAGGTATACTTCAGGTACCTAAGAACCCTTGTTAAAACTTTTCAATGATCATGGTTTGCATTACTTGTGAATCTAATACACAGCTAATACTATGTCTGATCGAGTGCAATTTATAATATGCATTAAACTGCTTATAACTTGTGAATACTTTAGTTGTGACACATATTTACTGGTATTTTTTACTAAATATAAACTCGTGTCGATGGGGATTTTCGCAGAATTTTCCTCAAGTTCATTATACATTTTAATTATACTTTCAATGTAGTGAGATTAAAAAATTATAATTTCTTCAGATATTCTAGAGATTTTAGTCTCTGATAAATATTATATCAGTCACACCCAAGTCTTTCATATCAAAATATTTTGTTAACATCTTCTTGGTATTTAGCATTATTTCGTGACTATTGGTCATATCAACATGTCGTATACATATAGACATACAATTACATAGGCTTTTGATACATGTTTTATGTATATGCAGTTGTCACACTCGTTTATTTTAAGTCCATTAGACAACATTATTTTGTCAAACTTCTGATGTCATTTTTTAGGAGCTTGTTTCAATCTATACAAGGATTTAACTAGTTTACAAACTTTTGTTTGTGATTAGGAGGTACGAACCCTTCGATTTATTTCATGTATACCTCATCTTCTAACTCACCATTTAGGAATGTGATCTTTACATCCATTTGATGAATCTTAAGATTATGTAATGTCACAATTGCAATTAACAATATTATCGAAGTGATTCTAGTCATGGGTGAGTAGGTATCAAAAAAGTCAAATCCTTCTTTTTATCTATATTCATTGGCTACCAATCTAGCCTTATATTTATCAATGGATCCATCCGATTTTAGTTTCCTTTTGAAGATCTATTTACACCCTAAAGACTTATTTTTCGGGACATAAATCAACTAATTCACAAGTATGATTTTGCATTATAAAATATATCTCACTATTGATAGCTTCTTTACATGCGGTGTTTCCGATGTGGACATTGCTTCATCGAAAGTGTCTAGATCATTTTCTACCATATATGTTAGAAAATTTGGGTCAAACGGAGTAGATATTCTAGCCTTTTTATTACGCATTGGTTCTTCCTCATTTGAAGTGTCATTTGTAGTACTATATGTTTTCTTATTTCAATTTGCATTTTCTTTGTCTTTACATGAAAAAACATTCTCGAAAAATTATGCATTTCTTGATTCAATTATGGTTTCTTCATGTGCATCTTAACTTTCAAATTTATGTACAAGGAGGCGGTGTGTACTACTATTATTGGCGTACCCAATAAATATACAATCAATAGTCTTGAGATCGATTTTAACTTGTTTAGGTACTTTAAACTTAGGCAAACACCAATGATTTTTCTATAATTTATATGGAGTTTCTTCCATTTTCTTAAGGGGTATTTTGTTAAGAATGCTATTTACCGATAAAATAGCTTCCCCCACAAGTTTTGGGGTTTATCCAAACTTATAAACATTGCATTTATTATCTCTTTAAGAGTTCAATTTTTGCATTTAGCAACGCCATTCGGTTGAGGTGAGTAAGGTGTCGTTGCTTGATGAATCATTCCATACTCGAAACAGTATTCGTCAAATAGGCCTTGTATTCACCACCTCTATCACTATGAATACTTTTTATTTGTTTACCATGTTGATTTTCAACTTTTGTTTTATAATGTCTAAATACGTCTTAAGCTTTGTCTTTACTTCGTATTAGAAAGACATGATAATACTTTGTACAATCATCAATGAAAGTTATAAAGTATTTCTTACCACTTTTAGTTTGAACAAATTTCAAATCACATATATCGCTATGTATTAATTCTAAAGGTGTCATGTTCCTTTGAATTGAGTGAAAATGTATTTTGGCCAATTTTGCTTCAACATATATTTCACATTTATAATTATTATCAATCTTAAGCGTCAAAATTAAATTTTGATTCATAAGTTTGCTCACATATTTGTAAATAATATGTCCTAATTGACTATGTCATAAACAAGACAATTCAAGCATATAAACAGAATTAAAATTTTTATTCATAATGTTTTTTTGGTACAATTGTAAGAATGTACATTTTGAACATTCCTTTACTAAACTATCCCTTACCAATATACATATCATTTTTGGTAAGTACAAATTTGTTTGATACAAATACAAGTTTAAAGTCATTCTTGCTAAGTAGAGACCCTGAAACCAGGTTCTTGCGATGTCTAGCACATGGAGAACATTATTAAGGACTAGTTCTTTTCCGGAAGTCATTTTCAATGTAATCTTTCCAAATCCTTCAACCTTCGAACTTGTAGAATTCTCCATGAACACTTGTTCTCCTTTCAATTCATGATAGTTTGAGAACATGGTCTTAACTACACAAATATGGTGGGTAGCACCAGTATCGACCTATCAATCTCTGGAATTACCAACCATATTGCATTCAGAAACAACCACAGATAGACTCATCTACTGAACTCCTTTAGAAAGTGTGTTTTTTTCAACTACATTTACTTGTGCAGTCTTCTTCGACTTTCGATATTCGTTTGAAAGATATCTGGCTTTTCCACAATTGTAATAGTTGCCTTTAAATTTCTTGACATTCTTGGAGTGTCTCTTCTAGTGCAACACTGAAAATATAACACTTCTTGTTGATGACTTTTGAAACAATTTCAACAAAATTTGATCCAAGTTGAATGATAAATTTTCTTTCAGTGTTTATATTGTCTTTCTCATCCTCAAACGGACTATCAATTCCTCCAAGTTCATTCCTTGCATTTGTGTTTGAGATAATTTTTTAAATCTCTCCACATGGGAGGGAGTTTCTCATTGAAGATAGCAACTAGGAAGGATTCGCTCAATTTTATCTTTTGTGCATGTATGTCATGAAATAGAATTTGAAATTCTTGCACTAGACTTATTATAGTTTTGGAGTCTACCATTTTGTAGTCTAAGAATTTATCGATAATAAACTTCTTTGTTCCGGCATCCTCGGTCTTGTATCTTTTTTTCAACGAATCCCATGGGTTCTTGGCCAAGTCTATTGAACTATATACTCCATAAAGTGTATTGTCCAATCTATTTATAATGCAATTTTTACAAAGGAAATTTGAGTGCTTCCATGCATCCAACGCAATAATCGACTCACGATTATTTTCTCATTCTTGTACAGTAGGAGTGGTCTCTTTTAAGAACTTTGTCAAATTCAAAGTAGTGAGATAGAATATCTTTTGTTGCAATCTTTTAAAATTCATACTCCAAACTTTTTCAATTTTTTCCTATGTGAGATATGAGAATTTGGTATATGTATAGCCAAAGGCGAAACCACATAATTCGTACCATTCATTGTTTGACTCGAAGTAATCTCAAGGGTATTCATTCATGTTATAAACAGAAGTTCAACACAAAATGTAAGAAAGGAATGTCACACAAAGATAAATTCCAAAGATGAAGAGAGATGATTTGTTAAACAACAACCACAAAAACACAATTTTGTCTTAAGATTGTTGGCGATATGGTATAGTGAAATGGTTGTTGATTAAATGACAAAGTAATATTTTAAGTTTAATTCGTAGGAGCGTAATTAAACTCTATGAAATTGAGGCAAAAGAAAGAAAGAAATTGAAGAAAAATGAGAAAAATGAAATCTGAGGGAAGTGATTAACATTTACATTTTTTCCTCAAGAAAAAAATTGTCTCGCAACGGAACTAACGGTTTACGGCACTTGCATCCCAAGAAATAACGGATACAACTTGTCGTAGAAGCACTTCAAGCTACAAGAAACAGCGAACTCGAACGAAATTCTTTCTCTGCAAGAAGATGATTTTTGGAGAGTTTGTTAATATAATGCTCAATCCAAATGATATGGAACGCATAATTGACATCTGAAGTGTACTATTTATAGAAGATGAAAGGTTGTAAGTGATATAAACTCAATAACCTTTACGAAGTGAAGCATCTTTTACTATCGTTGGCTTCTCGTTCGAAATGACGCATGTTTATCAAAAACTATGTTGCCTGCCTGTCATTCGAGCAATAGTCTCATCGCTCCAGCACTAAGCGAGGGATAGATTTAGGCGAATTTTTCCAGCCAGTTTTTTCCTCATTCATCCGAAATTGGTTTTAAGATTCCAAATATACCACGACGATCTAATCGACGAGTAGAACAAATTAGTCTATTTATATTTATAATTTGACTATCGGATCAAGTCCGAATATTTGGCCGAAGATGACACAAAGTCACTTTTTAAGTTTTATACTTGACTAAATTTTCATTCTCTAAACCAAATTCCAACGCATTTACGACATTGTTGTCATCCCTGTAAGGGTGGTGATGGAGAAGGCCCCATATATAATTGCATTGAAGTCTTCATTTAATTCTGTTTTGGATTGATATATGTCGAGATAGTCCACAGGATCTCTCTTAATATCGTATAAATAAATGTTTGACATTTTAAACTGTTTAGACACTAAGGCAGCCCTGATTGCCTCCAAGGGAAACTATACTACAGTACTTATGTCTCCTTCTCCATCTTACCATCACTTTGCATTTTCATCTTCTCGATTTTCCTTCTAGCTTCAATCTCTGAAGAGTCATTTGATTTAAATCATATAAATTTGATCTACTACTAGACTTATTTTAAAACCATATCACCACTGTTTGTTTCCATATGGGCTTATATTTCATCATAGATTTCTTTCCTAAATGCCCAGGATCAAGATGTTTGTATGACTTGTCAAGGTATGTTTGAGTATTAATGGTGTCTGATCGGAAATGCATGTTCGTCCCTTCCTCCTTTGATTTTGGGAAAAAGAAAAGTGGATTCAAATTCATTTGGTGACTATGTTTATGTTCCTTTAGGTCACTGTTTAAGCTTAAACGTTCAAATGCTTCTTATACCTAAGTATCTTTTTAATGTGGCAAATCTACATTTACAGATACTGGTCCCAGTAGTATGATTCTAATAGAGACTTCCAAGGAGTAAGAACTAGCCTTCGACAAGTCAACAAGACTGGCCGGGTCTAATGCTGTTTCGTGGTTAATTCTATCTCAAGACTTCATTAGTCTACAAATGTGACAAATACATAATCTAAATCAATCATAAGAAAAACTGTAGAAGTTCAACATGCACACTATATTAGATAATGACATAAAAAGGGAAAATTGAATTCCGCGTTCATAGGAATTGATCCTAAATTATTAGTCAAATAGATGCTTCTAAGGATTAAGAAGTAGCAACTGACAATTCAACAAACTACTGTTAGTTTCTTGGTTAATTCATTTTCAAGACTTTATGTCTACTAAAGTGACAACTGAAGTTGTTTGGATCTTGCAAATCTTTTCGCTTATTTCCTAGCGAATGGGCAAGTAGAAATTACACAAAACAAGAGTTTTGAAGAGTCGATTTCAAATGTCAGATATGAGGTTTCACTTTTCAAAAATCAGATCTTGAATTAATAATTAAATATTATACCCACCCAAACCCTAATTTTATTTATTTCTCTCCATTCTCTCTCTTCGACAACGGGCGACCCATTCAAACTCCGACAATCGACGACGAAGGAGATGCACCGATCGACACTGCTGGTTTAGGGCTCAGGTCATCGTTCTCCAACTACAGTGGCGTTTAGAGCGTCATTGATCTGAGTTGCAGTGCCTTGAGTGCCGCTGATCTTAGTAGCGACGCTCAGTTCGTCATTGCGCAGTGGTGAACTAAGCGCCCTATGCGCGATTTGTGTTGTTTTACAGTGGTTTGTGGTGATTTTTGTGGGGTACTAGATATGGTGGTAGATGTTGTTTTGTTGGTGGCAGTGATGGTTGTGATGTGGCGGTTTGGTGAGTTAGTGATGGTAGTGGTGCAACATCCAGGTTGCTTGGAATTTGGTGGCCTTTGGGTGGTGGTGGTTGTGATATTAACTGCGATGGTGAAGTTGGCAGTCTGGGGAGGAGGTGGTCGTGGTGGCGATGGTGGTGGGATGGGATGTGGTGGTGGTGGTGGTGTTTTAGGGTGCTGGCGGTGGTGTAGGATACTGGCAATTTTGGATATGATTTGTTGGTGATGCTTGGGTGTTGTGGTGGTTTTGATCTGGTAGAGGCTGTGGTTTTTGTTGTCGACGTTGGTGGTAGATCTGGCGATTGCGGTGATTTTTGTTAGATTTAGTGGTGGTGGATCTAGCGATAATAATGATAGTTTTGTAGCTGAAAATAATGGTTCTGGAGGTGAAGGTGGCGGTGGTGCTGTTGGAGGGAGTGGTGCAGTGACGATCACAAGTGTTGGTTGTGGTCATAAATTATTTGGTTGATTGTGACCATTAAATTAGTTAATCTATGACCAATGAAAAAGATAAATTTTGACAAAAAAAATAATGTGTGATCTAAAAAATTGTTAATTTGTGATCGATAATTTGAAAATTTATGACTGTCTAATAAGGTGTGACTTATAATATTTGTGATTTGTGATCGATAAATAAATTGTGACTTATAATTTTATTTTATTTTTATTTATGACCAATGAACAAATTGTGACCTATAAAATTTTTGAATTGTGATCGTAAGATAATTTGTGACATAAAATTTGTGATTTGTGACCAATGAATAATATGTAACTTATTAATTTTTTTGGGCATTCTGTGACTAAAAAATAACACGTGACCGATAAATTGTGACCAATAAATAATATATGACCTAAAAATTTGAATTGTGACTTATGAAATTTGTGATTTGTGACCGATGAATAAATTATGACTTATAAATTTTTTATTTGTGATCGATGAACAAATTGTAATCTATAAATTTTTTGAATTGTGACCGTAAAATAATTTGTGACATAAAAATTGTGATTTGTGACCAATTATATAGAATTTGTGACCAAATTATATGAAGTTGTGACCTTAATATATTTAATTAAATAATTTATAAATAAAATTTTTAAAAGTTTGAAATTTTAAATTTTAAACATTGATCTCTTAAATTTGAAATTGGTGAAAACCTCTTACTTATGGAATTTTCCTAATGTGCAATCCTCTTTACTATCAACAAGTCCGTTAAAAAAGTTCCCAAGTCTACTTGCATGAAAATAAGTTGTGAAAATCAGGTAGTGGACCTCCTTTTGTTCTTCTTGCTGGCCATGTTTTTTTTTAACGGGAGTTCTGTAGGGAAGCTGCAGCCTGCAAGTATTCTTCTATTTTATTTACTTATCCTGGACTCAAAAATGAACTCTCATATTAAGCTGTGTAACCTAATTATTATCGTCGTACGAAGCCCTCAGACCAAAATCTCATTAAGGACAATCTAGAAATTTCACACTTGTAATTTCAATTTTGCCCTATTTTGTCTTTTATACAAGGAGCCATTAAGTTTTGCATTACAATTTATATAAAAGAGAGAGTGATCAAAGAAAATAAGGTATGAGATTTTCTCTTGTAAGTCTCTCCTTATCATAGTAAATTACAGCGGCGGGAAAAGCTAATATAGTCTCACATTGAGACGAACCTCTAAAAATCTTGTGTATTTCCCTTTTTATTTTTTTGTCTTTCTACAAATTAATTTCTCTCGGTAAAATAGAATTATGATTTCTAATTCTCAATCAATGCCCAAGGTATTTCCAGTGGAACCATGGCAATTTTGAGTTTCATTTGGCCAATTATTCACAACCTGAATGTGGGTAGTTCAGGGTTGAGCATGATGCTCATCCGTATCCAAAACTTTACTTGGAAAACGAATAGTTTCCAACATTTGTTTATTGTGTATCGAATAGTCTTGAGACTAATTGTCAAAAAAGTTTCAAAAACCATTCACCCCACTCTTGGTTAGTTATTTTTGGGCTAACAATTGGTATCAGAGTAAGATGCTCAATTTTAAAGATTCACAATCTTGAGTAATAGCTAACCATATTTTTCAAAATCTTGAGGGGTATTCTACAAATTGTCCTCCTTTATTTGATGGTACACATTATAATTATTGGAAAACTAGAATGATGATCTATATTCAATCTATTGATTATAATGTTTGGGAGGTTATTGAATTTGGTCCTCATAAGCTTACTAAAGTTATCAAA
>CAIGRB010094598.1:0-13238 GCA_903798255.1 Fraxinus quadrangulata | reverse complement strand
TCGAGATTAAGACTATTTGGAGTGCAGAAAATGAGTTTTTGTAGTTTTGAAATATGAAGTGATTCAACCACAAAGATTTTAGAATTCATTATTTTAAGTATGGATTTTTGACCCGTAATTCATGTTAAAGAAAGTTAGAATTTCTCATCGAGGTTTACTATAAAGTTTTCATCATCCTGCACTGAATAATGAAATTTAGCCACACTGGTTTTATAACCCCAATATATATATGTGGTGTTAGGTTAAAATTAAATGATACTTATCATTTAATATCAGGTTAGCGTACGTAACATACTCAACGAGGGTTAAATAGCATTATTCATAAACATAATATATACGTACATACAAATATAGTCTACAAAATTCACAAATCCTCATAGCTTCCTAGAACATCCAACTCAGAAGAATCAAAAAACAAATCGGACAAAAAATATTCAGCAAATTGATTTTTCATCTGAGATCTGAATATATTGTCATTGCCCATCGGGTCCAAAAAGGCCGAATCTGAGCTCGTTGTGGATTCGCCTCAAGTCCAGACATCATCATTCATAGACTTGGGCAGTAAACTTCCATCAGATTCATCAACCTCATGAAAACCAGAATCGATAAACCGGGACGCATCAGAGTGTCGACCGGTGAGTTCTTGAACAAGGGACTGGAATCTCGTCGCGCTGGTCTTCACTATCATAGGGCTAGAAATATACACAACTTTGAGTGAATTGTTAATATTCCTCTTGCTTTTAGTCTTCTTCTTATGGCTGCTCATCACTCTTGGAACACTTTGTATTACATACATTTCTAGAGGGCAGTCAAGAACAAGAAAACCCAAGTCGAAGTTTTAGGATTTTGTTAATAATTATCAAATTATATAGATATGGAAGTGGGGATTTCTTAAGGTACAAGGGTGTTTTCTTGGAAGGAGATGAGATTGAATATACGAAGAAAAAATGGAAGATTTGATGGGAAATAGGAAGGTTAAAAGAAATGAAGAGAAATGGAAGTTTCTACGAAGAAGATATTACTTGGATGACCAGCAATGCTAGATTGTACCATAGAGAAAATAGCTGTACAGGTCCCCAAACTTTGACGCATGTAGCACCTTGTTTTTCCAATCTTCAAAATGGAACACTTACTAACATGAAAGATTGCTTGAATTAGATCCCATTGGACAATTGTACACTAGTCCGTTAAAAATATGGTGTTACCCTTCTCGATCTTTAAACAAACAAGAATTTGAATAAAAGCAAGAATGGTAAAAATGAAAATATTTGTGCTTAAGGAGGAATTCAATTCTCACTTTTCTTTCCTTTCCGTTCCTTTTTTATCGGTGATAATTGTAGCACTGGTCCGAAATTTTAAAACAAAATAAAAAAAGAACCCAGATACTGTTCATCTTCCTCTTTCCCTCCAACCGCACCCCACTCCACCCCACCAACTAAACCAAAATTAAATCAACCCATCCACGGATCAGTCGCGCTACCAATATTGAGCGACTCAATCTGATTTATACATTATTAAATTCGAAAAAAAAAATTGATTAATTATGACATCCATGCTGTAGAATGCAAAATGAAAATTGGCAAAAAGAAATAAGTAGGAAACCCTAACTAAGAAAAAAGAGCTATTAGAAACCATTAAAGTCACACACACACACACACACACACACATATATATATATATCGAAAAACGTGACGCTTACGTGGACAACAGATGTCTGACTCACTCACGACAACTCAAGCAAATTCTGACGCGTTTTGACTGGAACACGAGTAAGAAGCGGGATGAATGTGGATGCGGGAGATGCTTCACAGCATGAGACAAAAGTGTTCAAACACTGATGGGTGGAATAAAGATGATTACGCTAACAACAAACACCAATCAAATACCAAAGTAAACCGATTTAAGATCGAACTAATGTATATGGGAAAAAAAAAAAAAGAGAATATGTATAGAGTATTCAAGACCATTTGTATTATCAAGGATCAAGAGCTCAAGAGTCAAAAGTCCCATAATCCTTTTCCAGTTACAAAGAAAGTCTATTTATAGTACTTTCACCGATGGCCACGTCCGTTGAATCATAACCACATGGTCTCATCTAATTGACTAAAACTTCACATCACTGTCTATCATACAATAAATATATTGAAAATGGGTCAACCGTCCACCGACATTCTTTATTACAAATGTTACAGGAATCATTCCTAAATATTGTTTACGAATCTTGTAATGGACAGCTTCGGCTGAAATGAGGGTCTCTGTTGGAGGAGGCTTTATATTGGTCCTCTGTGTGAAGAATTTCGGCTTCTTTCATTTCTTTATGTAGCGCTTCAGACTCATATACTTCAGTCGTTTAAGCAGTTCTTCGGTATAAAAGCTTCAGCCATTCATATGATTTCTTTATATTTGACTAATTAGGTCTTTGTTGACTTTCATGTCTACTTGGATTGCTACATAGCACTTTGATTTGAGTTTCGGTGGTGAGGCGTAACAATAGTCCCCAAAGTCTAGGAATGATTATTTATGTAGTGCATGGACTTGTGTATATAAAAAAAATTATAGGGTTGATTTTTACCATACCACAATAATCCTCCAAAACTAAGTATAAACATTTATGTTATAGTTAGAATAAAAATGGACCTAACTTGTATGAATTCTTTGATAGTGTTGTCAGAAGTTGTATGCCTTGGGACATTTCACTTTTTGGAACAATTATGAGGAGTGTCAGCGAAGTGAATTAAATTCGAGGCTGTTTTGTCCGAACTGGTTGACTAGTTAGGCAGTGCTTTGGTATAAAAGCTTCAGACATTCATATGATTTCTTTACATTTGACTAGTTAGGTCTTTGTTGACTTTCATGCCTACTTGGATTGCTACATAGCACTTTGATTTGAGATTCGGCGGTGAGGAGTAACAATAGTCCCCAAAGTCTAGGCATGATCATTTATGTAGTGCATGAACTTATGTATATAAAAATAATTTTAGGGGTGATTTTTACCATACCACAATAATCCCCCAAATCTAAGTATAAACATTTATGTTATAGTTAGAATAAAAATGTACCTAACTTGCATGAATTATCTGATAGTGTTATCCGAAGTTGTATACCTTGGGACATTTCACTTTCTGGAACAATTCTGAGGAGTGTCAGCGAAGCAAATTAAATTAGGGTTGTTTTGTCCGAACTGGTTGAGGAGAAATGGCTCCGACCCTTACTGGGGTTACAACTTGCTAATTACGAGGAGCCTGATTTTAAAATATTTGAGAAACATGAGGCATCCTCAATTATTGCATCAAAATGATTTGCTGTTTTTGTACGTTTTCAAAAAAAAAAAAAAAAAAAGCTGAAGCAGTTCAACTTCCTACGCACTTAACTATTGCCGCATTTAATGAGCAATGATGGATGTCATGCACACGTCTTGTGAAGTCTAGGCGCATGACAACGTGTGAAGCAGATTAAAACTTCAAATGAACGATCAGATGATCTGGAACGACATTCAACGGCTTAGATTGAGAGCCTCTACTTATAAAAGGCTAATATTCATGGCAAAAAATTACTTTTCCTTTCACGAAATCAGTAATCGTACTCTGCAAAATCTTTAAGTTTCCTTTTTTTCTTCTTTGCATTTTCAATCTCTTGTGATACTCCACCATTCTTCTATTAGTGAGGTAGCTGTTGAGATAGGGGCAGCCAAAATCCATTCATCTATAAATTCGACCCACCTAGCCAACGTTAGGGAAAAATACCGTATCCCTTACGACATTGAACTTCTTTCTCCCACTCTTGATGAGCGGTCTTGTTTTTCGAGGCAGGCTGCATCGTCATCAGTGAGTTCCTTCTGAAGGCTGGGCTACGATTGCCTCTTCATCCATTTTTTAGAGCTGTCCTTAGGTTGTATGAGCTGGCCCCTACCCAGCTCGTCCTCAATGCTTGGACCCAATTAGTGGGAACCTACTTCCTCTGAAAGGAAACTTTCCTTGGAGATGACATACCTCTTCATGTATTCTAAACAATTTTTCAACCCCGGATCTAGCGAAAGGGGATTCAATATGGTGGTACTATCTCTGTCTATGGGGGTCACATTCTCCCTTCGTTGTGGGTCTTCCTTCCTCCATTAAATAATGAAAGGAGACGTGATTTTGGATAAGGTGGAAGTGGTAGGAATGTAAGGGTAGCATTGTCCCCACGTGAAAGCCCCGACCTCCTATTCCGAAGCCCGTGAGGGTTTTATCTATTTTTTATTTCTTTGTGTTGATAATCTTGATGCTAACAATGTCTTGTATTTGTTGTTTTATAGGGTCGGTTGAGCGCTTCGAACTAAAAGACAGTAACTGAGACACTCTAACAGACATATACCGTCGACCCTTTTCATCTCTTGACTTTGAGCATTTGACCATTTCTCGGAGATTTTTTGAAGAATTATGTCTAATGGCCAAGAGAGGTATTGTTTCCTTTTTAATAAAATTCACCTCTTAATTTACATAATTGTTACTAATCATGTTTACCTTTGTAGAAAATTTTGAGAAGTGGAGACACCTCACTTCGGACATGGCCACCATCCTTGCTGCCACCTCAGGCGAAAGGGACTGATGCCCTCATCTGTTGTGGCCAAACAGGTGAGGGACCAAGTGAAGCGGGTCAGTCGGGGGCTGGCAGCCAAAAAGAGGGGTGACCTCCCTAAAGGAGGTCAGACTTTCATTCTTTTCCTAAGCATGAGGTTGAGTGGTTCGCCCATGCTGAGGTTTCCTTAACAACCTTTGTTGTTAAAGGCATATGCCACACTTCGCGAGTGCAGAGGTGATCCATCTTAAGATCCCACTTCTCGTCGAAGTACCCACGCGTCTCTTCATAGGGACAAATCATCAATGAAGAGGCTTCCCTTTTGCCTTTTGTCAATAGGAGATGCTTCATAATTTTTTAATGAACTGGCTTTAATTAAGAGCAATATTTATTTACCAAAATTAATAATTCTCACAAGCATGAAGTTGAGCGGGTGCCACACTTCGTGAGTGCAGATGTGGTCCATCTTAGGATCCAATTGCTCGTCGAAGTGCCCACGCATCTCCTCATAGGGAAGGATCATCTATAAAGAGGCTTCTTTTTTTACTTTTGTCAAAAGGATGCATTTTATTATTTTTGATAAACCCTTTTTAATAAAATTAAGAAAAATTTTAACTTACTATTATAAAAAATTCTTTTGAGTATGAGGTTGAACGGTTCGCCCATTCTGAGGCTTCCTTAACATAGTTTGTTGTTAAGAGCATGTGACATACTTCGCGAGTGTAGATGTGGTCCATTTTAGGATCCAACTCCTCGTTGAAGTACCTACGCGTCTCTTCATAGGAGACGAATTATCTATGAAGAGGCTTTTCCTTTGACTTTTGTCAATAGAAGGCGTTTTATTAATTTTAACTTGTGCAAATTTAATTTTTTAGATTGCTAATTTTGTTTCCTTAACATGGGGTTGAGCGGCTCGTCCCATGTTGAGGCTTCTTTAACAACCTTTATCGTTAAGGTATGTGCAGCACTTTGCGAGTAGGAGGTGATCTATTTTGGGATCTGTCTTCGTCAAAGTACCCACGCTACTCTTCTTAGGGATGATTAGTCTATGCAGAGGCTTCTCCTAGGACTTTTGCCTCTTGGGAGGGTAGTATTTTCGTAGATGCTCTACATTCCATGGATGAGGTTGTATCTTTCCATTCATATTTTCAATTTTATAGGTTCCATGCTGAGCCTCTTCCTTGATACGGTAGGGGTCTTCCCAGTTGGGATCAAGGGTTTCTGCACCATGTTCTTTGGAAGATAAAAATACCCTTCAGAGCACCAACTTATTCAAGTGAAATGACTTCTTCTTTACTCTAGAATTGTAGTATCTAGTCATTTTCCGATGATAAATAGCCAATTTAACTTGAGAATCATCCATCCTTTCTTCAAGGAGGTCCAGTTCACATCTCCTTATTTCGTCACACGGGGAGATGTTAGACATACTTCAACTGGGATCATAGCCTCGACCCCATAAGCCATGGAGAAAGGAGTTTCACCTGTAGCAGTTCTGCTTGTAGTTCGAATGGCCCAAAGGACTTGTGGTAGCTCATCGATCCAGGCCCCTTTGAGGGAATCTAACTTTCTCTTCAGCATGTACTTGATTGTTTTATTAACAGCTTCTACCCGTCCATTTGTCTGAAGGTGATGTGGGAGGAAAAATGTTTCTTAATACCCAATCCCTCACATAAATTTCTAATCTTTTTGTTGTCGAATTGCCATCCATTATCCGAAACAATAGAATGAGGAATTTCGAACCTATAAATGAGATTTTTCCATAGGAATTTGGAAGTATTTGCCTCAGCGATCTTGGAAAGGGGTTCGACTTCTACCAAATTTGATGAAATAATCAATGGCAACAATCATAAAGTTAAAATTGCCACTCTCTTTAGGAAGGGGACCTATAAGGTCAATTCTCCATTTAGCAAACGGACAGGGGCTGGAAACAACACTTAACTCATGAGAAGACTGCCTCTAAATTGTTGCAAAGAGTTGACATTTATTGTATCTCTTGACAAACTATTGCGCATCCTTTTTTCAAGGTGGGCTAATAATATCCTTACCTCAATACTTTTTATGCCAATGACCATCCTCTTGTGTGATTTCTATATACTTCTTCATGAATTTCTCGGAGCACATAATTGGCTTGTTCTCCACCTATGCACCGAAGTAACGGCCAGGAGAATCTACATTTATATAGCATATTGTCTTGGAATACGAAGTGAGCGGCACATCTTCGGAACTTCTGTGCCTCCTTTTTTTCAGAGGGTAATGTCTGGTCCTTGAGGAAAGATATGATTGGCTTCATCCATAATGGAGTATCCTCGACCAAAATGATTTCTTCACTAGTGTCGTGGAGGGTCTAGGAAGATGCTCTATCGGTACTATAGTGAGTAATTCAGAATCTTTAGTGTTTGTCAGCTTTGAAAGGGTATGGCATGAGCATTCTCTGAATGTGGAATTTGCACCAACTCAATCTTTCAAAAGCGGGGATGAACTCCATAACCAATTTCAAGTATGCGGCCATGGACTTATCTTTGGCTAAAAAATTTCCATGGACCTAGCACAATACAAGTTGGGAGTCAATGTTAATTACGAGTCTATTTGCCTGCATTTCCCTAGCTGGGAGTAAATGTCAATGTCATCTTATGTCCTTCAGGACTAACAAGAACCACTCATGCTCCTGACCCGGCGTCCCTTGATGATCCAACAACAAAAATGTTCCATGTAGGAGGTTCGGCGGGTTCCATATCCTCTTTCATTTTTGGAATAGGGATGAACTCTGCTCAAAATCTGCTAGAGCTCATCTTTTGATAGCAGGCCTTGGCTTGAACACAATATCATACTCGTTGAGTTCCACAGCTCACTTCAATAACCTTCTTGAAGTATTGGGCTTCTGCAGCACTTGCTTCAGGGGAAAGTTAGTTAGCACCTGTATCGTATGGGCCTGAAAATATGGTTTTAATTTTCGAGAGGTTGTCACCAAGGAAAGTTCTAGCTTCTCCATATCTGGATAGCGAGTCTCGACTGATAAAAGTACTTTGCTTACATAATAAACAGGCAGCTGGTGATAATTTTTCTTTCTTATCAAAATCGAACAAATTGCCTTGGGGATTACTGCCAAGTACAGCTGCAGTAGTTCGTTGGCCTTTGATTTGGAGATGAGGGGAGCCTGTCCCAATTGCTTCTACGGCTCTTGTAGGGCTAGCTTACATTTCTCTGTCCACTGGAACTTATTGCCTCATTTTAGAACTTTGAAGAAAGGTAGGCACTTGTTCGTTGCCTTAGAGATGAGCGGTTCAACGCAGCTACACATCCAGTGAGCTCTACACCTCCTTTGGTTTCTGAGGTGACCCCATATCAATTAAAGCTTAGATCTTTTCTGGATTGGCCTTAATGCCTCTCTAATTGACGATATAGCCCAGAAATTTTCCAGAAGCAACCCCAAAGATGCATTTTAAAGGATTGAGCCTCATCATTTACCTCCCCAATATTTGAAACATTTTCCTGAGCTGCTTGACATGATCCCATGCCTCTAAACTCTTCACCAGGATGTCATCTACATAAACCTCCATGGTTTTCCCAATGAGGTCAGCGAACATTTTATTGACAAGTCTTTGATAGGTGGCCCTAGCATTTTTCAACCCGCATGACCTTGTAGCAATAAAGACCCTTGTCTGTTATGAATGACGTGTGCTCTTTATCAGCTAGGAACATTGGGATCTGAATGTACTCAAAATATGCATCCATGAAGCTAAGAAGTCCATGCTCGACAGTCGAATCTATAAGTTGGTTTATACGAGGAAGTGGAAAATTGTCCTCAGGTCAAGCTTGATTCCAGTTTGAGAAATCCATACAAACTCTTCTCTTGCCATTGTACTTATTGACCAACACTGGGTTCGAGACCCACTTTAGATACGCTAACTCTTGGATGAAATGATTGTCGATCAACTTCTTAACTTCATCTTTTAGAGCCTCATATCTTTCTAAGTTGAGAGCTCTCCCCTTCTGCCTGTGTGCTATGGCCTTTGGATCAATGCCGACCATATCTCCGTACTTCCAAGCGAGGACATCTAGATTTTTCAGCAAGAAGCTTTTCAGCTTTCCCTTTACTTCTATTAGCAGATTTCTTCCAACATACATATATTTAGAGGGGTCCTTTAGGTCTACGTGAAGCTCTCTATTTCTTTCATAGGGACTGTTTGAGGCTCGTTATCAATGATACAAGAGTCCAGCTCCTCCAAACTAGATGCTTTTTCAGCAGCCCTTCCTTCTTTAAGGTCCCGGGATGGCCCCTGCTTCATAGGCATCCATCATTTCGACATCTTCTCTTTCTTTGTGGTTTCTCCCTTGTTCAGGGACGTCATCCATGTCAATTTCTATGAGGATCACATTGACACTTCTTGGTTTGACTTTCCTTAGGAAATTTGAGTAACATTCTCTTGCACTCCTTTGATCACCTTGAATCGTTGCCATTCCATTCTTAGTTAGGAATTTCATGCACAAACGGTGAATGGATGTAACCACCCATAGTTTCTTCAAGGCTGGCCTCCCCAACACTCTGTGATAAGCGGAGTAATTGTCTACTACCAAAAACTCCATAAAATGGTGAGTAGTCAAGGATGCGGTCCCCATCTTTATTGCTAGAGTAATCTTACCCATTAGGATGATGATGTCTCCTGTGAAGCCATACATAGGGGAACTCATTGGGGTCTGCTCATATTTACTTTCATCTTATCAAAAGTAGCCCCAAAGATGATGTTGATAGAGCTTCCATTATCCACTAACATTTATTTTAGGCCATTACGTGCTACAACGGCCCTCACCACTAAGGCGTCACAGTGTGAATAATGCACACCCGCTACATCATCTTGGGTGAAGGTGATAGGTCGAACTTTCCTTTTAATAGAGGCTCGGTTGACTATGAAGCTTGTCATACGGGGTTCTCCACTTTCCTGGCATTATTTCTCTGGGAGTTCATTTTCCTCAACATATGGACCTTTAAAAATTGCATCAATTTCTCTGATAGGCTCTTGGTCAACATTCGTTAGGGGTTTCTTCTTTGTCTTTTACCCTTCCTTGTTTGTTTTGCATCAATGTCTCTCCTCCTGGGAGCGTCTTTTTTATTGGGACACCTCGGCTCAATATTTCTAGGCTGTTGGGTCTGCCTAGGAGAACCATCTCTTTGGAAGCGTATGTTCATCCCTTGATTAGCACTATGAGGGTGTCTTGTAATGTCCCTGCAGCCTTCAGTGTTGTGACTATAGGAGTGATGATATGTACAATAGAGGGGCACTTCATCCCTATTTCTAGGTTCAGCGCTTCATACCTACCTCTCTCCATTTGGGAAAATCTTTGAGAGGTTCTCTCTTGGTACGTTGTAGTAGCAGGGTTCACTACCTCATAGGCCAAAGTGGGTACTACATTAATGTTGTTGTGGCCAATGCTTGTCCAAGGTTGAGAGGGGTTGATTGCCCGACTTGATGATCCATCAAATGTGAGGTTGGGCCTCTTCCTTTTTGCATTTAAGGAAAGGAAAGTCCTTGGTTAGCCCTATTCCTATGATTTAACAATTCTTCATTGAGGATCTCACGCCTTATCATTTCCAGTAAGGCATCATAGCTGGTAAGGTCTTTGTTCTGCACATCTCTTCAGAAGATAGAGTTCATGTCCAATCCTTCTAGTAGGGTTGTTAGAGCTTCCATATCCGTCACCTGTACACAGTAGGTTATCTCATCGGTAAAGCAAAACAAGAAACTTTTCAGAGACTCGCCCAATTGTTGCCGCATATCCTATAGGCGTTGGACACCCATCTTTGCTTGTGGAGAAGCGCTTAAGGAATGTCTTTTTAAAATTCGGCCAGCTCCAGATGCTCCCCACTGGTAACCCAATAAATAGATTGATAACGAACCCAAGAAAGCCAAATAACCAAAGTTCTGGATTTGATTCGAAAATAACGAATCAAAATAACCAACAAACACGTAAATGAATGTTGACCTCTTTAATTGAATATTTGAGAATCTCACCCAGTTGATTTGAACGCTACAAGAAGAATCTTGATAAGTGATTTGTCCAACGAAGAACAAGAATTCGAAAAGCAATTTAGCCTCGCGATAATAATCTCAATTATAATGTTCTGTTATAATAAAAAGAATGAGTTCTATTTATATGGATTCCATAAAACCTAGCTAAAAAGGGAATCATGCTAAGAAATAGAAAAAATATTCCATAAAAGAGTTTTAACTTAAATAGAAGATTACACGAAAATTTGGAAAATTTCTCTGCCGAAATGAACTATGCGGCCGCATAGTGTAATTCTATACAGTCGTATAGAACAACTGAAAAGTCCCATTTAGTCTCGGTATATAGGCATGCGACCGCATGCCTAGTTCGACTATGCGGTCGCATAGTAATAACTTTGGCCTCCGTCTTCATCCACTTAAATTAAGTTGCTCCAACCCATTTCGATCGTCGATCCCAACACGGAACTTGCTCATTTCTTCGCCAAGATCACCATATTGTCAACCATATCTTGAACGAGCAATTCCATCGCCTCTTTCACCAATTTTGCCCTCGAACGTGTCATCAAACCTCCTTTGATATGATACAGGTCTTTCCCGGGACTTGACTTTGATGCACTCAGCTCCGTGCTCACATCACTCCGCTTAAAGTTATGTGGAAGGCTCTACAATTCATCGTCAAGGTGGCTCCTTTCAATGCTGGGACATTTCTAATGGCTTGCAAAAATGGTGAATTATCATCATGATTGTCAAGATCACAGGACCTTTGTGGTTCATCAGAATCCTCATCTTCACTAAATTGATCCTCTGGGGATAAATGGGAAGGTCCTGCTTTACTTCTCTTACGCCTATTTCTAGGGGAAAGGATCTGAGGCGCTTTGTCATAAATAGGTTCATCTCATCTTCCGAGCTGAAGAGGCTCATGTTGCCTAGGCACATGAGAAAGTCGAGCCTACCTATTTCTAGACACAAGAGGATGTGGAGCCTACCATTTCTAGGCACCCATGGGCTCAGCCCGTCGAAGACGCTTATGGACCTTTGATAGGTCCTCAGGTTCATAATTCGGGGAAACATTGAATGGAACCTCATTAGGTCGTTCAGAGGCGTAGTTGGTGGACGTATCAACTTCAACCTCCCTTTTCTAGAGGGCTTCCATCCTGGTGTGATGTTGGTATCCAGCTATTTGGCTTTGAACCTCCTCTTCTTCGTGGTAGTACCCTTGTGAAAGGTCATGGAATATGTTTCCTGGGCTGCATATAAAGGAACTAGATATCCTCCTTGGCCCTGTATACTCATTAGTAGCTCATACTTAGCCATATTCTGCTAAGTTATTTTCCTCATATTGGCAGCCATTATGGCCACTTCTCTAGTAAGTCTTGCTAATATCTTGTCCCCATCCCGTAACTCACCTCACCTATGCTGTTGTTGAGGTCGCAGGCGAGCTGTTGGGATGGCACACGAGGGTTCTCATTCTTTAAGGTGTTCTCTCGTCCTTCGAGGTATATTTTCTTCACTGCTTGAACTCATGTTAGTAAACTCCTTCTTGAGTAAACGTTCATTTTTTAAAGGATCAAACTGATTTTGAATCAAACGGTTTTTCTTTGAGTTTTCCAACCGTTCTTTCTTCAAGAACACCCATTTTTCAAGGGCTAGAGAATTCCTTTCAATTTACTTCCAACTGGTTTCTTCCCACGGGACTTTCGTGGTTAAAGTGTATGGTTTCCCACAAACTGTGCCAATCTGTCGACCCGAAAAACTTGACGCTTACTTGGACAACAAATGTCCTACCCACTCACGCCAACTCAATCAAATTCTGGCACGTTTTGATTGGAACATTGGTTAGATGTGAGATGAATGTGGACGCAGAAGATGCTTCAAGCGTGAGACAAAAGTGTTCGAGCACCGATGAGTGGAACAAATATGATTGCGCTAACAACAATCACCAATCAAATACTAAAGTAAACCAATTAAAGATCAAACTAATGTATATGGAAAAAATAAGATGATATGTATAGAGTTTTCAAGACCATTTTTATTATCAATGATCAAGAGTTCAAGAGTCAAAAGTCCTATAATCCTTTTCCAGTTATAAAGAGGGTCTATTTATAGTTCGACCGAAGTGGTGTCCGTTGGATCAGAATCACATGACCTCATCTCCTTGACTAAGACTTCATATCACTATTTATCACATAATAAATACATTGACAATGGGTTGTCAGCCGCCCTATACATTAGGCGACACACCTGACATTTTTTATTACAAACGTTACATCAATCATTCCTAAAAATTGTCTACAGATCTTGTAAAAGACAGCTTCAGTTTCATGAGTTTCGGGTGAATTGAGAGCCTCTATTGGAGAGGCTTTGTATTGGTCCTCTATGTGAAGAGCTTTGGCTTCTTCTATTTCTTTATGTAGCGCTTCGAACTTGCGTATTCCAGCCGTTTAGACAATGTTTCGGCATAGGAGCTTCAGCCATTCATATGATATCTTTACATTTGACCAGTTAGGTCTTTGTTGATTTTTCTGCCCACGTGAATTGCTACGTGGCACTTTGATTGGAGCTGTTGCAGTAGAACTCACTTGCATTAATCTACTTTCATTGTTCACGAGTCAAATCACCAACCCTCCACTTCCATTGTTGCAGCCATTGCTATAACATTTCTATAAGTTCTTTCAG
>CAIGRB010094595.1:0-24861 GCA_903798255.1 Fraxinus quadrangulata | reverse complement strand
TTTGATTTGAATTTACTTCCACTAGTAGCGAATTCCAGTTGAAGAAGATGAAAAAGATGAAGAAGGAAAACGTTAATTTTTTAAATTGGAAAAATAGGGTTTTATTGAAGAAATTAGTGAAATGAGGAAAAATTGAGTGATTTTTGAATTAAAAATTGAATGGCAATTTTGTCTTTTTATCAATTAAACCCTTTTGATTTTTATTTTTTTTTAATTATTAGTCAAAGGCCATTTGTCCAACATCATTGTGTTGCCCAGCTGTTTGGCCAAATTTCCCTTAAAAGAATAACGCGAGAGAAGGAATAGAGAACAGGAAAATACTACATCTCATTTCCTTGTACCTAAAATCTTACACCCATGTAAACATATATATAGTAAGCCTGCCAAACTTGGATTGACTTTCAATTGGCAGTCGAAACAAATTCAAACAAACGATAAACCTGAATACATTTTTACAAGGAGCTATCAGCTTCCTCATCAGATGAGGCTGGAGAATCAGTGGCTTCAGCAAGAGACTCGAGCATGGTTATAACCTGAGATGAGTCATCCAAATAATATTTGGCTTTGCTTGGTTTTTGCCCAACTGTGCAGGCAAACACTTCAGCATTGTAAGAAAGAATGCCTCTCGACACTGCAGTACCAATGATTTCAAACATGTCCTCATCCGATCTGTCATCGCCAATGCAGAGCACAAAATCAGCCTGTTTCCTTTTCTGTGTCATTGATGTGAAAATCTTTTCTACGACTAGGCCTTTGCTAATTCCCTGGAGAAACAAAAAAAGCATTCAAAATACTGAATATATCATTTTGCTAATGGAGTGTGTGGTGCTGAAGTGGCATATTATAAGGCAATCAAGATCAAATATTATCTGCCAACCCACAACTACTATAAAAAATAAAAGCAATAGACACTGAAAGTTAATGCTTTACATTATAAGAAGTGGAGACTAATTTAAGGGACAAAAGCTGGTCGAAACTGATAAGCGAGGAAACAAAAGAAATGAAGCAAACAGAACTCAGGAATACATTAAATATATACTCATGTCCAGTAACACATCCACTGCAAGAGAAACAATTGATACAAAATAGCAGCATAGTTAAGAAGTAGCAAAACTGAGAATAGAGATCACAATACATGCCTGAGGCTTGACTTCTACAATGAACTGGCCACTCTTCACGGAAACAGGTTCATTGGATAGAACACTCTCTAAATGATCTAACATCTCCTTTGCCTGAGAAAAACCAAAACCAGGGTCTGAATCCTGATAATGCCAGACTAAAGCACTTTCTTTTCTTTCTATGCAGGATCCATCAGTAGCCTCAGTATATGATTTCATAACAGGTTCCGCCATTTGCATCCATCCAAATTCAGAACTCTGGCCACATGTTTCCCATTCTTCATGTTGCGGCCACCTGTGAAATTCCATTATCAAAATTTGGCAAACCTTTGCAATTAAATATGAGAGAGAGAGTGTGAGAGGGTGGGAAGGAAGGAAGGCATGAAGAAGCAAAACAGGGCCATCTGACCTTCATATAAAATATGTATAGCTTAAATCTTCATAACCTTTCTCCAAACAAAGCAAATAAAAAATTAAGTGCGTGTCTGTCAAAGCTTATAACTAATTATAAGTTGTGAGTCCTACGAAATGTGTCGATAATAAGTGGATAAAAGTTCTAGATCTTGTGGATGATAAAGAGTTTTTGACGGTCTATAAACAATTATAAGCTTTGCCAAACATGCTATAAATAAGTCATCAAGTAAGAGTAGCACCAGAACAATGTTACCCATCGATTAAATCAGTAGCAAGCATAAGAGATTTAAAAATGAAAAAGAAAAATTTGCCGCATTGGAATTCAGGGCTATAACACTAGTTTAGATATAGCCCATGTTTGGTTCAACTAAAAAAACTGATTAAAATCTAAATCAATATTAACAATTAATTTTAATCACACATTTAATAAGATCCACAACTCTTCAACCACATATTCCGTCATCTTTTATAAAAATCTACTAAAATTTTGATTTTATCTAAATCAAACAGGGGCATAGACTTTAGACGTTGAAGTGCATTAGATCTAACTAACATATTAACTACATACCCACCAACAGGAACATCATGTAGATTAAAATTAGATGTTATACAATATGAACAATAAAAATGGAAAATGAACATCAAGTAAAGTTTATATTCACCAGAAATTCCACCCAACTAAAAACAAAGACTTCAAAAAATGTGCTCACTACAAATCAACCCCTTTGTATGTGGTAATAGACATTGCCTGAACATCAAAACTAATCCCTACTAAATCATTCCAACACATTCCTTGCCAAATTCTGCCTCTGCACTGAAATGAGATTAGGTAACAAGTTTCAAATCTCTCCTTTTAGTAAGTCACATTTAGGCACGTCTTTTCTGCACCCACGTATGGCTGCCTAGCATAAGTTTTCTTCCTTTCGAATATAACACTAACTGATAATTTCATTTCATAACCGAAATGCAACAGCACTTTATTGCATCCCATTAAACTCATAATAGTTCAAATCTGTATTAAAGATAGCTGACGGTGTATTGAGTAATGCTTCTTTTACAGAAGTGTACAGCCCCTGTGAGTGATGCTTCTGTAAAAGAAGCATTACTCTGGTGTATTAGGTACTATTCACTGATTATAGCTGATGGTATAAAAATTAGATCACGGTGGCTTGAAGCCCAGAATATAGCTTATGCGAGATTTACCCCCAATGAAGAGTAAATGACTATCTGGAGCTTTAACAGTTTACCTCATATTAACCCATTGCAGCAACTTTACCTACCAGGGAAAGGAAAAGAATAAATAAATTGATAAATTGACGAAGGAAAATGGTAGAGAACACACCTCAAAAAATAGCCATGTTCTGCAGCAAGTCCCAGCTTCTTGCAAGGAAAAAACCACCCGCTTAGGCTCTCTCTCCCTCTTCCACTCACCATGAAGACTGTATTCTTTCGATCTCCACCAAGTCTGCTCAAGATAGAGATAACTTCTGCACTTGGACTCTTAATAATTGAATTTTGAGGCATCAAAGTGCCATCATAGTCCAACAATATGGCCCTGTTTTTAGCTCTGCAGTAAGCTGCCACGATATGATCCATTGAAAGCTTTCTAAAATTAGGATCTAATGACACTACTCGAAATCCAAAGCCTAGACCAAAGCCCCAGCATCTTTTCCTGGAATGGTCAGCACAGGTTCTCTCCATGTCTTGCAAGAAACTCCTAGACCAAAATGCTACATCATGGGAACTGACATAACAATAATGCTTCTCATGTCGTAACTGCCGTTCAGAATCAGCCATTGATATAGCCTCATTCATTGCCTCGGCAGTTGATTCAACATTCCAAGGATTAACGCGAATAGCACCACTTAGAGAAGGAGAACAACCAATGAATTCTGAAATAACTAGCATGCTCTTCTTGGGTCCACTCAAGTTCAAAGCTGTTTCTGCACCAGGTATTCCTTGTCTACAGACAATGTATTCATAAGGAGTCAGGTTCATCCCATCCCTTACCGCGGTGACCACAACACATTCAGCAATGCTGTAATATGCCATCCTTTCACTGCTTGATACAGGCCTGTTGATAAAAACAACAGGTTCATACCCAGGCTTCCCCAATTCCTCATTAATTCTCTTGCAGCTGTCCTCTATTTCAGCCTGAATTTCCTCCAAGTCTATTCCTTTCCCTCTTGCAGGATTTGCAATCTGGACCAGAACAGCCTTTCCTTGCCAGTTAGGATGCTGCTTGAGCATGTGTTCCATAGCTAAAAGTTTCAAGTTGATACCTTTGAAAATATCCATATCATCAATTCCCAGCAACACTGTTTTACCTTCAAATTGCCGCTTTAGCTCTGCAAACCTCATCTCTTTATCTGCAAGTCTCATTGCTGATTCAATGTGGCCCATATGTATTCCAACTGGCATAATCTTTATACCAACTGTTCTTCCATAATAATCCAACCCAATATAACCTCTTTTTGATTGATATTCCAAGCCCAGCATCCGACTGCAACAAGAGAGGAAATGCCGAGCATAATCAAATGTGTGGAAACCAATAAGATCAGAGTTGAGCAGAGCCTTGAGAATTTCTTCTCTAACAGGGAGCGTCCTATACAACTCGGATGACGGAAAAGGGCTGTGAAGAAAAAATCCCATTCTCAATCGGAGGAAGCGCCTTCTCAAGAATGTAGGCAACACCATCAAATGATAATCATGAATCCAAACAAAATCATCCTCAGGATTTAACACCTCAATCACTTTCTGTGAAAAGATCTTATTGACCGAAACATAAGCTTCCCACATGGAACGATCAAACCGGCCCCCATGATCAGCTGAAAATGGCAACATATAGTGAAAAAGGGGCCACAACTGCTTCTTGCAAAAGCCATCATAATATTTTTCCAGAAGATTAGGTGGAAGGAAAGCAGGTACACATTTAAATTTTTCCAAAAGATAATTGGAAACATCATCCTCTTCAATTGGATCAACATCAACGCACAGTGACCCAACATAAAGGACCTCCATGTCTTCTGGCAAGCTATCTTTAACAAGCAAAGCATCTTCATTCCAACTAAAACTCCATCCTTTATTGTCTGGCCTTCGTTTTGCTTTTAATGGCAAATGGTTTGCTACAATAATAATTCTATCACCAGCAACTAATGATGGGGTTTCAGATGTGACGCTATTAGCAGCATCATCATCAAGCTCCGCAATACTACCCGGGACTGTCATTACCCTTGGGAACCGCTTCCGCTCCTTCTCCCTGCCCATTACTGGGAAATTCCCAGATGCTAGATCCAAAAGGTTGGTATACGATCTTGACATCATTTTCACAAACGCTCTCCTGTCTCTCTCCTCAAAAATAAATATATTCTTCCTCAAAATCTCAAAGCAACACCCCAAAACTCAGAAATCTCCTGTTGTTTTCTCCACAAATTAATATCTTTCAAATTACCTGCAGCAAACCAAAAACATTTTTTTCACGTGAAAACCCGTAAAATCCAAACCCATACCCTATATATCAGCATCATATTAAAAAAAAAATCGTATTTTTAATCAATTGCAGTAAAATTAAAACAAATCAAGAAATTAACTTAATCAAACTGAAACCGTGTGCAGTAACTCCACATACGACTTAAACAAAACGATACCCAGAACAACCAATATAGAAAAGCAAAAAGACCAGTTTAAAAACCCTAGTCCACACAATTTCAATCGCTCTAGGAGAAAAAGAGTCAGAAATTGAGAATAAAGACTGACCTCTGCAATTGAACTGTGAAATTTAGAATCTTTACATGCGAAAGAGTCAATCTTCAAAGTCAAATTGAGTTGAAATTCTAGGGTTTGATAGAAGAAATGAAAATCTTGGGTTTGCCATATATCTCATGTATATACGAGTTACCAAGGGGGAATATCATATACAGTAACTTTATTCTATCTCGTCACCCTTATCTGTTATGATTAAGAGTTAGGTATAAGTCACCTTAAATTTTTTATTCTCAATCTTTTACTTATTTTTATCATATTTTTTAATAAAATAATATTTTTTATCATATCAATAACTTTTCCTTCTTTTTCAACCACACATTCTCCATCAATCTACTATTCCAAAATATATTCTTAATACATGAGCTTGCTTTCTCAAAAGTACTCTATCAGTGAAAAGGTATCACTCTCATCTCCCTAAATTTATTTTATCGAGTTCATTTCATGGATTGAAACCTCTTCTCCCAAATAGTATTTAAAGATTACTTATCGAATAGCATAATTTTATCTCATCTAAGCACTACTAATATGGTGTTGCGGAAACTAAAAAGAAAATACTACATGTACACTCAAATTTACCATAGGAGTAACATAATGCAAATGTGTCACCTTAGAATTGGCTAGTGGAACATTATTTTTTGTCCCCCGGTCAATGCAAAGGTGATACCTTTGTATTCTGTCACACATGGTAAACTTGGGTATACAAGTATCATAAATGAACTAGAAATGAAGAACTTCTTAGACATTCTTGGAATTATGCTCTGTTTTAATCTTTGTCCATATCAAATTGGAGTTATGCCTAGAGACAACAAGAATTAAGCCCCACGTATAGGGCTTAATTTCACAGGCCCCTCACTATAGTACAGGGCTCTACCCCAATGTATTAAAAAAATGTGGCCCCCACTCCATGTGTGTTACTTAGCAGGGGCCTGTGAATAAGTATAGCACTACTCATTTAATGCCAATCAAATCTAATTCCTCCCAAGTTTGTAGCAAATACACCTTTAAGTTATAGAGTGGTCATAAGAGTGGATTGTGACATATTCATATTACAAGATGTCCAACACAATGGTAAAAATTAACATATAGTAATTGAGTTTAGAGATTTGCTTGTAGGTAAAGATACAAGAGGGTTTCACCTACAATCTTTAAGGTAAGAAGGTTTTAATTAGCACTGGAACAACTTTCTACAGGAAAACAAAATTAAAGAGTTTCACCAAATAATCTATTTGTCACAGGAAATTGAATGTTGAACTTGTTGATATTTAGGCCTTTGTCTATTGATTCACATCTCGTCAACGAGCTTCTTGAATTGAGCGTGTAATTCGAGAATGCAATATCAGGACTTTAGTGTACTAGTTCATCATTGAACAGGATTATAAATGTCCGTTTGGGTCCCCAAATTTTTTTTCATTTAGTTAAAATTGATGACAACTTTAATTTTTCATGATGTGACAATTTGCAATTCAAAAATGGATAGCAGATCTCAACTCACATTGAAGGCTCTTTATTTACCTATGTAATTGCTTCTCCATTTCCATCAAAACTTTGTGAACTTATCAAAAACTTTAGACTAGCATTAGGTGTACATAATAAATCATATCTTTGAGTAACCATGTGTAAAAATTATTGAAAACCCCTGACCTCCTCAAGTTTGAAAAAATATTGAGACGTACATTTGATATACCAATTCGAAAGGTTCTTTATCTCTACATTTCTTTGTCAGACAGGTCTCATTAGTCATTTTAGCTTCTAAATAAGATTCTGAAACCTATAAAGGCTCAACGTCTAAGGAATTTAAGTTTCATCTTTCATATATATAGTGTCTTTGCCCGTGCAATACACGGGTTTGCGTTATTTTTAAGGTAATGTTAGCATATTCAAAATTAAAGATAAATGAAAAATATGTACACTGATTGAATAAAGGCTGGTGGGTAGATATACATGTTGATAGCGTTATATTTTAAACAATATTAGGAAATCGGTACACAACATCAAAAAGGAATGAATTATGCTGAGTTTGTAAGAGAGACCAAATCTCTGATTCTACATTCTTCACATTGTTTCGTGTTTCGGCCTCTGCATAGTGATATCATATCGAAATAGTGATTCAACTTCAAATTTGACTTGAAATTTCTAACAAGAAAGGAAAACATTGCACTTGATGCATACTTGATCTTGTAAAGGCTTTGGAATGCTATAGTTGTGACTGTGAATTTGATTTCCTGGCCATTCATCAATGCCTGAAATTTGTTAAATTCCATACAGATCAACAAGAAAGGAGGAAAAAAATGAAAAAATTGACACTTGAAATGATTAAAGTTACACATTAATTATTGCTGGCCGTCAGCTGATGCTATCCATGCTCTACAGAAGAGAAACGTTTACACCTCAAAAAATAGCAGGGTCGTTTAAAGCTTTAACCTTCAAAAAAAAAAAAGGTTGACCTCTCAAAAAAGAAAAATAGGAATCATAGTCGGACTGGTAAAGAATTCTAGATACTGCCACACTCTTCAACTATAAACATATACATATACTGATGGTTCACACGAGATATACATAAAATCTTCTTTGTAGACTTGAATTCAAAGCAATGTTGAAACAAGAATTTCTCAGATGGTCAATTTCCCCGCTTCTCTCTCTCTTTTAGGTAGTTCCTTTTTTTTTTGGGTGAGGTGGGGTGGGTGGGAGGAATATATGTGGAGTTGTGACAGGGGTATCTATGCAAACCAACCTGCGAAGAATTAATGAATTGTTCCAAATACTTCAATCAAATAAAAAGTATGGTTAAAATATTATTCTGTTTATAAAAATGAATATTTGTACCACCATTAGGCTTAAAAATCCTCCATATGGTCTATGATTCATAGAATTCGAATATGTGACTATTATCCCACACGACAATTTGATAAAAAAGGACACCCTCATTACACATTATGGAAACATAAGAAACTTATAAAATTAAACATTTCATTATTAAACTAAACTTAAATCCTGTAAAATTTATATCATGTAAGGTTTATACTGTACGATAATTTTTAAAAAATTCGATATCACAGAGATTATCCAACAGATATGGTAAAGTAGCAAAAATGAACTTATTATAAAGACAATCAACTAAATCTCTGAATTCAAAATTCTCCTCAAAGGCACATCAAATTTCATCGGTCACCATACAGAATTGCTAAATAATTATTTATAGGTGATTGAAACAGAAAATTGGAGATCTTTGAAATTGAGAGAAAATAAGAAGAGAAGATTACCATGTGAGGGTATTTGTCTTAATCAACAACCCTAGTGTTTTCGAGCTTGATGTTGAGGTACTGATCCTCCCATAGGATTAAATTGTTCTTAATTGCCCTCTCACTTCTCGTTCCATCAAATCCTTAATGTTCGAGAAGAACAATTGCACATGAAATCACTGGTGGACCCAGGGGTGGGCCTAGGGGGGCACGTCCCCCCCCCCCAACTTTGCTTTTCTGTTTTTTTTTTTTTTAATTTTCTATATTTTGTTTCGATTTTCGAAATCATTATAACATGTGAAACGAAATCGAAATATTGCATTCTTAATACCATTTCGAAGTGCTCACAGTCTAATTTTTTATGTCGTTAACAACATGCGAAACGATAAATCGTAGTAAATGTTCCGACTTGTCAAAGTAGGCTATTTAAAATTAGTATTTCGAGAATTTCGATAACATGCTAACTTTAAAAACTTCCGACGATCGTACAATAATCGAATCTACAAATCGCTTATATCATCTCAAAACTCGTTTCAAGAAATATATTATAAGCATATTGAATAGTTCAAACAGATATAAAAAATAGTTAAAGATGCGTCAAACGTATATCTTAAAAAGAGGCGTCTAACTCGCATTTTTAAAAAACTTTTAATTATTTCATTAACATTTATTATTTTTGAGATACAAATTTCTCGATATAAATTGTATTATTTTATTAGGAAATTTATATAGGACATGATATCAAAAAATTTCGAAATTTTACATCCGAAAAGTCATATTCCATGTACATTTTCGAATGCAAAATTATAAGGGATATGATTTTTTTGGATATAAATTTTCGATTGTAAAATTTTTTCCAACTTTTTTGCAAGTTCGATTGTGCCCCCCTAACTTTAATTGTCTGCGTCCGCCCCTGCATGAAATCAAAAGAAACCAAATCCAAGTAAATGAAATTAAATTACAATAAATAAATAAAAAAAGATGCAAAAGAATGAAGAGAAATGCATTACCATATTTTCATTTGTGGGAGAGAATTGGGGATGGGCCTAAAAACCTTGAAATATTACAGGCAAAAAACAATTGAAGAAAACCAAATGGTGCTTAAAAGGGTTGTACCTCAATGATCAAGATTCAAAGGTATGCAATGAAAGAATCTTTTGAATTATTAAGGCCCTAGAGAGTAGGAAGAGAAATCCCATAGCGACTACAATTTTTTCTTTGGTCGAATTTTTTCATGTTCAGACTCAGTTTCTTCTACTTCTTCATCCACTTCATCATATTGGCTTTCACTATCACTTTCGAGTTCAATTTCTTCATTTAATTATTGTAATTTCACTCTTGAACATATAATCAAATTAAATTCATTATTCGTACTTCATAAATTTTCACATAAGCAAATTGTCAAACATAACACGAAGAAAAAACATACCATTGGTCGAGGCTGGAGGACTTTTTACTTACTGGAAGAAAAAACACAGAAAAAGGTTTATCAAAAATCAATATGAACCAAACGCTTCAAAAGTTCTTAATAATAAATATTAACTGGAATATAAAAGATTGAAAAAGAAAAGGAAACAAAATTGCATATTCAACAGTACAACTGAACAAATCCAAAGAAATCGCACAAAAAACACACTGCAAGAATATGGAAGGAACATACTTTAGGTGTTTTAGGTTCGATCGAACAAAAGAATGGGAAAAAAATAGCTGATTCAACAATACAACTAAAGAAATCAAAAGAAACATACACAAGATGAAGAAATTGAAGGCTTGTGTTTGTTTGTTCACATATATCAAGGTTTCATTCTACCTAGTGTCATATATGCACATCTCTGGAACATCATATAGAGCATATTTGGGATGACTTAAAAATATGCTTCAAATTTGTGACTTAATATTGGCTTATTTTGAGTATAAGTGGGTTCACATTAAAGACCCCAAACATTCTAGTATGAACAAATAACATTTTAGATGAAAATACCATAATTTCTTAGGGCCAAATTGAAAATTAGTACTATAATAAACGTGAGCTCAATATCGATCTACGACTAGTTGAAAGAAAGTAAAAGAATAAATTGTTTGATATGATGATTTTAACTAAAAACTATCAAAAGCAAGTAAAAATTATTACTAAACAAACTTAGAGGATATTCGAATATAGAAAGGCATTAGGACTCTCAATTCACCCTTTTTTTTTTTACTCTAATTCATATAATCACATAGTTGATAATATTTAGTTTTGACTATCGATATCCCTGTTATCTTCAATGGTGTATTTATCTCCGTTGTTAACTCTTTTTCAATCAATCCATCAATAAAGAATGCAAAAATAATGGATGGATTCCTACCATTCAAAAAAATAAAAGAACAAAATACTATGTTTTAGGTGTTGAAGGTGAATATTCTGTTTTATTAATCAATCCTTGTTAGGAGTAGAATGTGTTTACTCATTGGATTATTCTGTCTTTAATGAAGGAAATATATTTTCCCTTCTTAATGGATGATGAACCATTATGGTAAGTGCAAGTAGGGGTGGTAATGGGATTGGCTTGTACTCAACTCATCAGGCCAGGGTTGAACAAAAAAAATCATCAAATCGAATCGAAATTTCTATTTTGAATTGTTGGTTCGTATCCAAATCGGCTCGTTAATGTTTCGATTTTAAAAAATCATATCGAAACGGTTTGGCTTAGGTTTTAATTATTAAAAACCATTCGAAACCACTCCTTGAATATTATTATCCACAACGTAGGAGAGAACGGGAAACTAAAGGGCAAACCTCCATGAAATTGTATTGCTTATCTTATTGCTTAAAACAATGTTATTGTAATCAACATGGTCTACAAATCTTATTGTAATCGCGGAGTTTCATTCATATATGACACCATATGTATTTCTTAGGAGGTTTGAACATTAAGTTATTCAAGTATGAAGTGTTTTTTTTTAACTATAACTATATTTCCATGCACTATTACTCCTAATCCAAATCACATTTTAGATTAGAATATTGGGTCCCAAACTCAAATTCACCACAAAATTTGGCACAAACGAATGACTTCACAAGCCATATTATAGTTGACATTTAAAGTTGCATATTGTTGGAATAAGTGGAAGTATTCGACAAAATTAACAATCGGTAGAAGAGGCCAGCATATTCTCCAATGGTCCAGCTCACGTTCAACACCTTCCTTCCAGATCCATCTTATCACACGGTCGCACATGCTTCATCTAGATTCTTCTTTAATTTGTTATGCAGTTAGTTTGTTAAATAATCTAGTCTACAAATAGATCAATATACTCAAAATATTACTTGAGCTTGATGATTAATAANTCCTACTTTTCCTTTCATGGGGAGCTTGAATTTAGTTTCTAGTTATCGTAGTGGTCAGTGATTTTCTTGAAATCTGTCAGCCTAAAAGTTGAGATATTAAGTGGTACTTACTACATAGGATTACCAGTGCTGAAACTTGAGGTAGACCAGTGACATTTTCAAGTGAATACCACTTTGTTCTGTAAAAGTAAAAATAGCCCAGGGGCCCCCCCAATAGGGGGCCGCCATGTGTACATTATGGACACCGTTATGGCGTCCATAATGTACACCAAGCACTACCCGAATTTAACTGGACCTGTTGAGATGGCCGCAAAGAATACTCCATAAAACAATAGCAGAGAACAACAGCATTAACCTCCACAACTATTCCCATAAATTATCCATAATTTCCATAGCAACAGCGGAACAGTTTTCATAAGTTCCATAAAATTCCCAGAGTTTCCATATATACATGCATATCCAGACCAAGAAAGCATATTCACTGTTCCACGCCCAGAATTTTCAGACATACATACACAAACCATCCACAACTGTTTGGGACGAGTTTGTTCAAAAAATGGAAGATAACTGGTCCACACTTACATTCCAGCATACATTGACAAAAACAAAAAAGAAACTGAATTAATGCACATCTATTGTGTTTTCCCCTTCTTGTCCAGAACCTGATTGTCCTGAATTGGAATACACTCTAACCGCGCTTCATGCGCCACCAAGGGGGTTGGCATGAATTGGAGCATGTCATTGTTCCTACTCGAAGTCGAATCAATGGAACTCCGGATCTTCCTCACAATCTGCCATATATTTAAAGCACATTCATCAAGCAAGAATAAATGCAAGTAAGCAAAATTAAAACCAACAATTGACTTGCTCCAATGTCTAGACCAACCAGGAAAAAAAAAACTCAATCTAAGATTGTAACACCATTCAACTGCATCCCTTCCCCCTTCCTGCTCTACCACCTAGTCAGCCATTCAAAATTGTAACAACCACGATGAGTAGAATCACGCTTAAAAATGTTTTGCAAAGAAGAATGCCCAATTGGTTGAAACCCACAAACTACACTACCCTAATGACGTGGGACATATTTAGGGTCGTTACTTAGCACCAACAATTCCTCACGATTCAATATCATCAAATGTTATCACGTATCATACCGTGGCAAGATCAATAACCATAGAAATAAAAAAGAAACCTGTCAAACTAAAAGAATTTAAAATTACGGATGGAGAGAGAAAACCCATTTGAAGATAGTTAAATTCAATCCTACAGCTTCTTCGCACTTTGAATTTACCTTCAACAGGTCCTTCCATGTGCACGCTCAACTGTCTTGCTCGAAGTCGAAGTTCTCAAATCAAACTGATCCTGCTTTTGGTTGGGCTCTTCTTTTGGTTACAAATGACGGGATGAAGATCGATAATCAGATTTTCTAGGTTTGGGGATTAGGTTTCGAATGTCTAATTGATTCTGGAAATCACTCCAGATGGTTTTGGGTTTTAATTGGGGAAGTCGCATTTCATAGAATGAGGAATAATCCTATTCGCATTGAAGGGAAGACTACCGTAAGTCTTTCTAAGTGGCGTATATGTTGGATTTGTGATTTGATGAATTAACATAATAATTTTTTATTCACTTGTACGTCAAATCACAAATCGTTACATACTTATCACGTCGAAAGACCATCAATAATCTTTAATGTGAATAAAGGTTAAAGGGTGTTTGTGATGACGTGGAGCTGATTTGACCGGAGTTAACTGGAAATTTCATTCCGTCAGCCACGTGAGCATGTTTTCAAACTTCGTCCACCCGATGATTGATGGACACTTAACGAAGTAAAATTCAATGACTAATGAAATAACTGATGAAGTTCAATGAATAAATGCCAGGTTCAGTAACCAATCAAACATTTAACTCAACTTTTTAACATTTTAAGCTCCCCAAGAATCTAGCCAACTCCCCTTCGCCCACCCCTTGACAGCAGTCTCCCCATTTACTATAATCTCCCACTGTAAATTTCTTTGAGCCCATCAACCAAAAGCAACTCGAAGCTTGTACAGACGGAAAGCAAAGCAGATGGCTTCGTACAGGGCAGAAGATGAATATGATTACTTGTTTAAATTGGTGCTGATAGGCGATTATGTGCACGCTCAACTGTCTTGCTCGAAGTCGAACTTCTCAAATCAAACTGATTCTGCTTTTGGTTGGGCTCTTCTTTTGGTTACAAATGACGGGATGAAGATCGATAATCAGATTTTCTGGGTTTGGGGATTAGGTTTCAAATGTCAAATTGATTCTGGAAATCACTCCAGATGGTTTTGGGTTTTAATTGGGGAAGTCGCATTTCATAGAATGAGGAACAATCCTATTTGCAGTGAAGGGAAGACTACCGTAAGTCTTTCTAAGTAGCGTATATGTTGGATTTGTGTTTTGATGAATTAACATAATAATTTTTTATTCACTTGTACATCAAATCACAAATCTTTACATACTTATCACGTCGAAAGACTATCTATAATCTTTAATGTGAATAAAGGTTAACGGGTGTTTGTGATGACGTGGAGCTGATTTGGCCGGAGTTAACTGGAAATGTCCGTCAGCCACGTGAGCATGTTTTCAAACTTCGTCCACCCGATGATTGATGGACACTAACGAAGTAAAATTCAATGACTAATGAAATAACTGATGAAGTTCAATGAATAAATGCCAGGTTCAGTAACCAATCAAACGTTTAACTCAAGTTTTTAACATTTTAAGCTTCCCAAGAATCTAGCCAACTCCCCTTCGCCCACCCCACCCCTTGACAGCAGTCTCCCCATTTACTATAATCTCCCACTGTAAATTCTTTGAGCCCATCAACCAAAAGCAACTCGAAGCTTGTACACACGGAAAGCAAAGCAGATGGGTTCGTACAGGGCAGAAGATGAATATGATTACTTATTTAAATTGGTGCTGATAGGCGATTCAGGAGTGGGAAAATCCAATCTTCTATCGAGGTTCACCAAAAACGAGTTCAATCTTGAGTCCAAATCCACTATTGGAGTTGAGTTTGCCACCAGGAGTCTTAATATTGATGGTAAAGTCATCAAAGCTCAGATTTGGGACACTGCTGGCCAAGAAAGGTCTCCTCCCCTTTTTCTCTTTCTACCAAGACTCTTTTTTTTATTGCAAGGCTCTATCTCTGTTTTTATGGGTACCCAAATGTTGTTAAGTTGGAATTTGCTCTTTAGCTTTTACATTTTATATGACTTGTTATTAGCTTATTTGGAGATTGCTGTTGCATCTTTTGAGATTCAATTTTGTCAATGTGTGTGTCTTGTGATTTTTAATATTAGTCCTAACTTATGCTGATTGTTACCAAAATACTTAGTAATTTGAATGATGAAATTTCATCTGTCAAGATTAACACTTTTTTTTATATGGTGGTCTGTGAGAATTAATAAGTTTGCCCACATATAACGATGTATATGGTTCTCATTTCATTGCTATATTGTTAGGAGAGGAGGCTGAGATATTGTGATTTGAAACGTATTGCTGTTATGGTTCATGATGGTCTAGTGGTTTGTTATACCGATTAGTATTCTGGTTTACTAAATGAGATTTGATGCATAATTGTGGAACCTGTATGCTGAATTTCAAGTGACATTTTTGCTTAATTTGTAATGTGCACTGCATTTTATGTTCTATTGAGTTACATCTTAGGTGAAGGAGTGAAGAAAGAAAATGTTTCATCTCCAGACTTATGTTTGACTGCTGTATGTGTTCTCAATTGGTCTAGAGTACCTAGTTTTGATGATGTTTAAGATCAGGGAAGGTAGTATCTGGAACCAATCTCTACTCTCAAGCGCTTACTCTGCACCTGCTGATGCAGTTATGCCTGGAATAAATTTTCAAAGCTTTTACCAATTGAACTGTTCAACTTTCTTGTTTTCACTTATTTAAATTCATTTACTCATTTCATTTGAATTACTATATTATGGTGATATATTTTGTCCCCTCATAAATGTGGTGTTTGTTAAAGTCAGTTCAGCTCGCTTTAGTAGTCATTTGTCTTAAACATGACCACTTTAGTAATGTGCCACTTGAGTTTCCCTCCTAGGTTCCTTCTTTCTTGATCACTTCTCTTCTCCAGTTTTGTTTTCAAGAGAAAACTAGGGAGGTGACTCCCTTTTTTCCCTTTTTTATCTCTTTGATGGTTCATCATCTTTTTCTTCTTACCATTCTCTTATATGCTTCATCATCTTGTCCATATTCTAGCATGAATGCATGATACCTAAACATGGGGAATTGGAAGCCTCAAAGTTCCTCAATTGAGATCTTAAACGAATCTTTCTATTTTTACGTATGGCATTGAGTTAATAATTTGGTGATTGTGTACTCTTTTCTCCCATACGAGCCTCAATTTTTTTCTTAGCTTTTTTTGTTGGGCTGCTATGTGGTTAATTACAAGTTAGTTGTTCAACTTCAGTCTCTCTGTTTTTTAGTGAATGATTCATTAAAATTTAGCAATAATCTATTATTCTTTTATGCATCTGTTGTCGTTAATATAGAGAGTTAATTGTTTCATGTTATATATACAAGAAGGATAATCCTATTTGTCCTTATGACTAGGATGAAGAACCAAAGAATGGAAAGGGTAAGGAAATTGTCTTATCGTATAATCCCGAGTTTCCAAGTTGACTGCTGTGGTCAAAGTTTGCTTGAACAGTTTGGTAAAAGATGAGAACACACAGGTTATTTTTAGTTCCTCCCAGGATGTATTTTCTATATTTACTTGTGAAAGTGCTTCTATTTATTGTACATAGTATGAATGGGGAATTGTTTTATAAGGGTAGCTTGGGAAAAATAATTGCTATTTTCTTTTTAGGAAAATTGACACCAAGTTTTTTTTATCTTGAAAAGGAGGTGAAGAAATTGAATTTAGGACACATGTTGCGACATAGCTAGCGGGTAGGAATAAGTCATCGGAAGTTATTCCGGTATGTAACACAATAAATCTTGAATGAGATTCGTTATTCATTGCTCATATTCAATGCATCCTTTTTTTACGTATGTGATCGCATTAGCCAATCAATTTTACATGCTTATGGAATTCAAAGAATCTACAAATCATTAGTTTTTGTAACCTAATCATTTCTTCAGTCGGTGGTGAGTTAGGACATCACTAGATATTGCAGTCTATGAACCTTTACGAGATGTAATGACTTATCTCAGCCATTAAAATGGGATTTTGGTTTAGCCATACTAATGCTTTCCAAGATATGTAAACATTAATCATGAGCTAGTGAGAGAAAAACCTTCTATAAATACTTTCATCAGCCAGATAGTGGCTATTTATTCTAAATTACTTATCCGCATACACTGTTGCAATGTAATGCACCTCACTGAGATCAAAACTTGACCAAAAAGCTGAAGCTTTTGGGTTCTAAGTTTCTTAAAACCAAGTATGAAGGAAACAAAAAACAAATTGATTAGAAGAGAAGGAAGATTAGCCACCCGATAAAGTAAAACTGAAGGAAAGATAACAAGGAGACATGGAGAAACGTTTTTTATATTGTCACAAGGTATCTCAAGTTTTTAGAGACCATTGTCATGGAAGGGAAATTTGAGATTTGGCAAGAAGGGGAGAACTGGTCTAACATGTGATTTCCGCTGAACATAAAGGAAAATCCATGCTGTCTATATAGGACATGTAAATCCCAACACCGAGCGTAAGGATTATTAAGTCATGGGCGGTATGGACAAGTTATAACAGATATGCCATTGTTGGATAGATTTATTTGTTCTATTTTACTTTCACCTGGTTTCATTCTTTTGTAATTGAAGACATTTTATCTTTAATTCTTCCTTTTCTTTTACTATTTACAAGTTTCTGTTCTAGAAAACATAAACTTCTCCGTGCATGATAGACAACTTGTCCATCTATTGAAAATATTGATGTATCTGATAATTTTTTGGAAATTATTTTTGTTGCAATAATTTGATTTTTAAAAAATGGTGGAAGAGAAAAGGTTTGACACATTGTTTTTGTGAAATGCACATGTCTCTTCACCTAAAATTATCTTCTTGATGTATATTCCTGCTATATGTTTTTTCCTCAATATAATGATCAATGTACATTAAAAGGAAACTGCTTTGCCTGTAAACTAAAATAATCACTTATTTTCCTGAATAAATCACTCTGCTACTAGTGCGGAAATGTTACCAGTTTACCCATGTCCTCTGTCATGTATGTGGTCACTGGAGTCGATGTCGTCCAACAAGAGAGAAGACATCTTATGTAATCTCCTCTCCCTCTCTGCAGCCCAAGTGAACTTCAGAAAAAGTGGTAGGAAATAAGGAATGTTGAGCTTTCCAAGTCTAACTCATACTCTTTTATTATATGGTATGGTACTCTTGCTTTCTTTCTAATGATTGAATCAATGGCCCCAAGACATTCTTAAGCCTTGCCTATGGGGTGAGGCTTACATGTCTGAAGGCATTTTCATAAGGTGTATGCAAATGTTTTCAGTGTCATAGGCCTCTGGATACAAGGCAGGCTGAGTTATATAAGTCAATTTTTTTTATGCCTCTATCATGAGGTAAATGCCTCGTGGTTCCCTGTTTATACGAGCATGATGAATAACATAATTTCTTCGTGGTTGCTTTTGGACATATTAGGTTAATAAATGTTAGAACTTGTCACAAATGTCTATAAGATCTCCCCACATCTTCAGTGTGGTCACCCTTTTTTCTATGTTATAGACTCTATTGGATGCTCTTATCTCTGGTCACTCAATTGAGCTTCTCCCTTTTCTCTATCTCCATTTTCTCTTTAAAGCTGTAAAACAATAATCTGCAAGTATTTCCTTAAAAGATCAGTTTTCTGTTATCTTCCTTCAAATTATTTTTTTGATTCATCGAGCTTCTGTCTTTCTTTGTACTTTTTCTGGAAGCTATACTCTTCCACAAGATCCAATTTCAGTCTGAAGTTTGCATCAATCGTCTGCATTCTTACACTTTCAAGTCCAAGGGTCAATGAAGCTTTTGAAACTAGTTCGAACTTCTCATAGTCGTCACCATTTTCGTGCCCAAAGAAATAGCTTAGTAGCGTCGTTAGCAGTGATTGGGATGGTCTCCAAGGTCTGGGAATCATGGTTTTATACTGCAATGAGCAGAACTCTCAATCATGCGTGGGCCTCCTAAAGCAGTTACTGTAAATTCACTTTGGGAATCAAAACAATAAGACCACAAAGTGTCCATCAATAAAGTGACGGCGTTCTTTATCTTCTCCACCTCCCTTTTAAATGGAATACTCTAGGACTAGACTAGGATTATTTACTATTACTTGTTGGTTTTGTCACTTCCAAATGCAACTCGCTGGCCCTTTACTAGAAAGTAGATCCACCTAATCAATGAAGACTCAAACCAAACTCGTCAATCCTTTGGGCAAAGGGATGCGGACTTCTCATCCTTCAATCATCAGAGTTCGATAGCGAGCTTTTCTATTTCTCGTGTTCTTAACGTGTTCTCTCTCTAGTCTTCGGCTAGTCAGTTCTTTTTATTTTTCTTATCTTTTTGTCCTGTATCATACACATTTATGCATATAACATAACAGTGACGGTCTAAATCTTATCCCAATAATATTGGGTTGTTTACATGAATCCTTTTTGCTAATCCGCTTGATCCAGTGCAACATCTATAAAAAGGTCTATGGATAAGCAAATATATTGTTTCATGGTAATCTATGTCCACCTATACTTCTCATAATCAATTCTACTAGTGTTGTGAATGAGAACTTTTTTATACATACGCAATATTTTTGTGTACAAGAAATCTTACCCGTTTTATGTTATTGAGAGTCTGTGTTACTCATATTTTGTAGATATTGAAGTACTTCTATAAAATTTTCACATTGACAGTGCAAAGAATATTTGCTCTTTCTTACTGCATCCTTCATAGTTCATAACTTTGTTCAAATATTTTCTTATTGCTGATTTACTCTTGTAGTAATTGTTTTGTTTTATATTGGAAGTTTAAAACGGTTGAAATGAAAAAGAAAAATAAATAATATGAATTCATGTTTTTACCAGAAAAATGCTGAAGTAGAATGTAAGCTTCCTTGCTGTGTTGTATTTTCGTCTTTTGTACCACTCTATTGGACTTTATGTGATCATTTTCTTGTTTCCTCTTCTCAGATATCGTGCCATAACTAGTGCTTATTATCGAGGAGCTGTTGGTGCTTTGCTTGTATATGATGTGACTCGACGTCCTACCTTTGAGAATGCTGTGAGATGGCTGAAAGAGTTGAGAAATCATACAGACCCTAATATGGTAGTAATGCTCATCGGCAACAAATCGGACCTACGACATCTCGTGGCCATCTCAACTGAGGATGGTAAAGATTTAGCAGAGAGGGAGAGCCTCTACTTCATGGAAACTTCTGCATTGGAAGCAACTAACGTCAATAATGCATTTACTGAAGTCCTCACTCAGATATACAGGATTGTGAGAAAGAAGGCTGTCGAGGCTGGTGATGAGACTGCTACTTCCTCCGTTCCATCTAAAGGAGAGACGATTAATGTCAAAGACGACACTTCTTCTTGGAAGAGACTAGGATGTTGTTCAAGCTAGGGAAAATAGCTCCTGTCGTTTCTTGTACATTTTCTTCACATCATCTTTCCCCTTATCTGGTTTGTTTGTTTACTGTATTCTGTTGAAACTGATGATATAGTTTGAATGGTTGGTACATAGAATGTGAAGGCAATGTCTTCTATGAAATGATCTAGACTAAGGGTGGACATAGTTCCATTTGATTCTGATTTCAAGAGAATCGAACCAAATCATAAACCAATGATTTTTTTTATAACGGAATCAAATGATTTTTTTGAAGATATAGAACCAAACCGGAACCGAAACATTCAATTCTTGTTTGGTTTGATTTGGTCCTAGTTTTTATTACTAACTGAGAAAAAAAAAAAAGAACATTTGAAGAATAATGGAAATTTGAAGCTTCAATTTCAAAAATTACGGTGCTGGCTAAGCGCCACGATAAACGCAAGCGGTAATTGTTAATCTCCCTGTGGCATAAATTGGAAATGAGAGAAAATGAGAAATGAATTAGAGTCTCGATCTCTATAATGAATTAGAATCTCCAATTTCTACATTGAGAAATGAAAAATCGAAAGTATACGACCTTTTTGTCTTGAATTTCAATTGAATTTGCATTTTTTTTTTTTTTGTGTGTGAATCATGAGCTCGCATGCATATAATCAATAAAATTTAAATATTGAATTTGCTTATTGATTTTAGAACTAGAACTAAACCAAAATCAAAACCGAATGATTTTCAATTCTAAAAACCAGAATCATAAATATTTTTGTAGAATCCACCCAAACCGCTCGATTTGATTTGATTTTGTTTTGATCTAGTTTGATTTGGTCACTTTGTCCACCACCATGGTTAGGGAAACCTTGATTTTCTACATGTTCTCAGTAATTTACACAAGGTGTAGACTAATATTGAGTCCCAAAAGTATTTCTTAGTAAGAAAATATAAATTTGGTCACCTAGAATTAACATTTGAACCACTAAATTTATGCTTGTAACATGTTTCCTAGCTATATTCTATTATCTTCTTGAATTATATGAAGGAATTGGGTAAACAGAACTCAATAAATTAGTTAACCAGATAAAAAGGATAAACTATTTACTTTATAAAAAAGTAATAAAGTGAGATAAAATAAACTTGCCTGCAACAAACATTAATGTAAATATCTAAAACTTTGGGCGCAAAAGTAACAGATGATGGTCTACAAAATGCATAGATCTCAAACATGTCTAGTACTGCTTTCAAACTAATTTGTAATGTTAGATGACTTATTGAGGATAACTCCTTCGTATTTAACCTGGAACCACTTCATTGCATCCTCCTTTGTGACCCTGTGCTGAATTCCAACTCGAGATTTACATCTACGACGACGGCCCACACGGTAACCAGGGCGCTCCAAAACAACGTAGAAATCCATACCATAAATTCCAGTTGATGGATCATACCTGGAAAATTCATAGACAACAATAACTTGTTTAATGATGATCTCTTTTAAGAAATTTGTTTCAATAGAAGCAGCACAATTATAACATGAAATTTCGCAACTCAGACCTAGAATATATGAGCATCAACCTACTGCATTTCAAATCTCAATCTTAACTAGGAGAAACTAACAGTAGCAAGTTATCTGCCACATTTTCTTCATGCACAACACCTTTTTCTTCCTTACCTTTTTTATCAAACTACAACAATGATAGAGAATTTCTTAAAGCTAAAGGGTTCAGAAAGTAGAAATTATGAGGGGAACTGCACCTAACCTCTAGCTAATGACACCAACACGATAATAATTGCCCAATAATGACCAGGTGTAAAAGAAAATATAACGAAAGGGGCCTTAAAGACATCCAACCGTAGATCAACTTCCAGTAGTCATCTCATGGTGAGGTGCAAAATTTCGTGGGCGATATCGTGTTGGTGTTGGTGTTGGGGGGGTGATGGGTCAAAAGAACATATTTATGCACTGAAACAAGATTTCAACCTACCCATTGCAAGATCATATGCTCGCAGTAAAGCATTCACAGACAACCAAACTGAACACCACATGGTTTGCATGAAGGTCATGTGACATCCGTAACATTTTGATCCAGCAAAAGATCAGGTAACACAAATATCATCTAGAAAAAAGTACAACTCCTAATAAAACAAAAAGTGGTTGGGTCCTCACAATCATTAATAAATACAATTTTCAGGGTGCACATAAAACAACTATTACCAAATCCATCTGAAATTTTAACAAAGATTACACATTTTTAGATGCATCATTGAACAGTCTCCAAAACCAAGCAATAGCAATATCATAATATTGACTTACTTGATTCCAAGATCAATGTGCTCCTGAATGCCAAAGCCAAAACAGCCAGTGTCGCTGAAATTCCTTCTCAACAACTCATATTCCTTGACCTTCAACCCACTCTCAAGAAGCTGCATTGCTTTGTCACCTCTGACTGTTACATGGCACGCGATCTTTTCATTACGCCTGATCCCAAATGACCTCACGGTGTATCTAGCTGTAGAACAAATCAAATAACTCCATTAACTAAAATACATGGAGGAGAAAAGAAAAATTCAATTCCTTTCATCATGACATATTTTGATTTTAAAAGATGAAACCAGGCATAGCAGCGCATAAACCACTGTTCAATTCTCAGATTATCAAAATTGGGCTGATCAAACTTTTAATTATGAAATAAATACAGCTAATTTCTATGTGCATTTATGCACTTCGAAAGAATAAATCAAATATAGTTTCGGATAAACATGCTTTTGCATCTAATTACCAATCTCACCAAAGTATAAACTCTCATTAGAAAGAAAGTTGAGTTGTTGACCAAAGTCGCTCAAAACAATTGAGAAAACTTCTAGCCAGATTTCATTTTCAGAGCTACCACTAAGGAAAACTTAGGAAATTAATCGTAATCTATCACCGAGCAGAACAGTACTTCATCTGTTACTAATATACCCATTCGCTTATGATTTTCACAATATGGGAAATAAGAACAGTACATTGCAGTCAGTAAAGCTACAAATTTTCACTTATGACTATCACAAATGGTAAACAAGAATTGTACTTTGCAGACAGTAAAGCTACAAATTGCATAATTTTCAAGCAAATTTTAAAATATTATACCCATTTACAATAAAATGGGGCTCAATATTTCTAAATTAAGCCAGATCCAACACAATTGAGAAAACTAGGAGCCCTATTTCATTTCCAGAGCTACCATTAACCGAAATTTGCGAAGCTAACAATGTCATAATCTATCATCGAGGCATTAAGCAAAGCAGTATTTTATCAATTACTAACATAAACCATTCCCGTATGACTTGCACAACATGGTAAACAAGAATAGTACTTTGCAGGCCATAAAGCTACTACAAATAATAGAATTTCATTTCAGCAACCCCTACAAAATAGCTTCAGATTTTGAGAAACTTACCCTTAGAGAAAACAGGAGATTGGCCACTGAGTTGCTCTAACACCTGAAAAAATAAAAATAATAAACAATTGAACTCAAATTCCAAAATACTCAATAAAATAAAAATTGTCGTGGGGACGGCATTATACCTTAGCGGCTCTGGTAAGACGATCTCCACTCTCACCGACGGAGATGTTGAGGACGAGCTTCTGTACTTTGATCTCTCTCATTGGATTCGACAGCTTCTTCTCTGACGCCTGCTTTCACACATTTAAACACAGATAGAGAGTCAGTGATGTGCTGAGATTCATATATGTATGTTTGAAGCAAATGTAGAGATAGAATGATAGCATTGAGATAGAGACCATGGCGGAGCAGTGGTGGTGATGAGGTTCTCGGCCGCCGGATGATTGGGGAATATGATGAAGTGACAAAACACCAACAAAGTATAAAGTAGATAGGAGAGGAAGCTAGGGTTTCTTATGTGTGTGTGTGTTTGGATGTTCAAATGTCAATCTTATCCCTGTGAATTAGGGGTCTTAATGGACCCCCACTGGTCCAGCCCATTGATATGGTCCAGTCAGCGCCATCCCATTTTTCAAGGTCCGGCCTGTAGGCCCTATAATATATAGGGTCGACCAGGTAGCCCAATTAAATCTCTTTTTAAACAAAAAAAAAAGGGAATTTAGGTTTGTATTTGATTGACTTTATTTTTCATAGAAAATGTACTTTTTTTCACCCGAGTTCCTACTTTTAGAATGTTTGATTGACTTTTTTGCATGAAATTTTTTTTTCAAAAGTTGATTATGTGACATATTTTTCTTAAAAACAAGAAAAACATTTTATTTAGGGATTAATATGTTTTTATTTTCCAAGTAATTCACTTCCTCTCTCATTTATCCACTAATAAAAGATAGACGAGTATAAAAATTTTTAGATTAAAATTAAATCAATCAAACACATTTAATTAATATTTCATGCAAATAGTTCATAGA